>OMLC01000391.1:4819-20965 GCA_900302585.1 Regalecus glesne
CCCCATATCGTCCAAGGCACAGGTCTCCAAAACTGTCAACTATTAATACAAGGTGTCTAATCCCAATTAATATTTAATCTAGTGGTAGCTCACACAGGACAGGGACAGACCTCAAAGGACAGCTCGGTTTGCAGAGTAGATCACTGGCACCAACCTGTCCTCCCCATGTTACTGCTCACAACCTGTTCTGACTCCTCCCCCCTGGTGGGCTCTACAGAGCTCTGTACCCCAAAACAACCAGATATAAAAACAGTTTCTCTCCACGGGCTGTCATTCAAATGAACGCTTAACGTTGTCAAATTCCAACCTAGAATATCTTGTATTTGCACTTCTGTACATTGCATGTGTACTGGGATGCTCTGTCATGTCCGTCCATCTCGGGCATATTTGCAAGTAACCTGCTGTCATCTGAAACATTCTCTGCACTATTGTGCTTTAGTGCCTCTATTTTTGCCGGTCCATAGTTGGTCCTTGTGCATGTATCTGAAGATTGTTGTGCGTCATTCTAAATGAAGTACCTGGCAGCCATGAAACCCAAGTCAAATCTCATTTGAGTTGGGTTTCATTTCTTGAAAACCTACATGACCAATAACCTGATTCTGATTAATTGTAAATATGGCCCTCATGGTAAAACTCGGTGGCAGTTTGACTCATGTAATCGGTTATGCTTGTTTATAGGCCAGTCAATTGACTCTTAAATGACCCGCCATGATGTTTACCCGAGGATTGTCGAACCGTGTAATCATCTTATGGACGACAATCAACAAATAAGCATTTCTTTAAAAGCGCTCAGTTTGTCGGCTCACACGCAGCCTAGCAGCACCATCTGAGAAACATTAAGAGCTATTGGTCCTCCTCTACGGAGAGCGCCGGACATGTGATGTGATTTTATTTTAAAGGGTACTGCGTGTTCCCTTGAGGTGAGAGAGATCCTCTATAAAAACCGACACCCAGAGCGTCGACTGTTGTGAAAATGTCAAGGCAAAGCTGTATTTCAACAGTTCTGGAGGGCCCAGAAGTTGTGTTGTGTAATGCAATTGTGTTGTAGGCAGTAATTGTGCTAAATATACACACACTTCGTGGGATGAAGATTGTCTGTTTATTTCGGCGTTCGCAGCTCAGCCTAACAATCTTGTAGGCGTGCAGTTTATCAGTTGGAGCTGTAGGACTCATGCTGCCATGGCCTCTGGAAGAAGTTTTATATCCTCTCCAGTGGTTTGGATGCACTTCGAGGCCTAGTTTTCACCGCTCTCTCCGTAACGTTCCCCCGTCTGTGCGTTGACACTGGGGCAGGCTGAATGTTTCATTATGCTCTGTTCACCAGTCCATCAGGGACTGAGGTTATTTTTGAATGTGGAAGGATCAAGAGATGAATGGGGAGGATGTGGGCTGTGGGAGGAAGTGTGGAGGGCAGTTCTTGTCATCTACCTCATCTTCCGGAGGGGCAGCATAGCTCAGTTGGTAGGGAGGTCATGTAGTAATCAGCGATTGGTGGTTTGATCCCCAGTCCTGCAGAAAGCATGTTGAGGTGTCCTTGGGCATGACACTGAACTCCTAATTGCTCCCGAGTGCCAAATGGTTGCTACACTCATTGGTCCTGTACAATAGCATGGGTTAATGAAGAGGACAGATTCCACCGGCCTGTCTCGTCTGGCTCTAATAAAGCTCTGTTCAACTCCGCTTCTCCAGACCAGGACAGGTGGAAAACCTGCTTAGATTTAGGCCACAGGCCCAATAGCTTGGTACCTGTTCTCTTCAGTAACAAGCATCGGTCCGTAGAGGAAACCCGCTTTCATCCCGAGTCCACGCTATGTGCATCTCGCAGACAACATGCTCTCTTCACAATAGCCTCTTCCCACACGTAACCAGGTTACGTATCATCTCCACAACGTGGGGGACATTGTGAATTGCCTTCAGACCTTCTGGTGTGTGGTCTGAGTGGAATTCCAGCTGTCTGGGAGCCCAGAAGAGAGCCTGTTGTTTTGACAGTGTATACGGCTGGACCCTCAGCGCCCTGACCCGTGCCTCCCTGGAACTAATCAATCCTGATGCCCTGAATACGCTCCAGCCGCACCTGCTCCCCTGCTAACGCAACGCTCACGCGAATGCACGGCAACCAGCGTGTCATCTCAAACACACTGGCGTAGTCACACACATGTGCACGCGCACAAAAGTGGACGCCTACGGACGCGTACGCACGCCAGTGCGTTCAAGACTTTCACAGATGGGCCCCAGATCTGCTCGCTAAAGGCCACATCAGCAAATCCTGAGAGAAGACGGAGCAGGCTCTGGCATTACAGATACACAAACACACACAGACTTGTAATTTCCTGACAAGTGCACATCCCAGCAGCCAGGAACGACAGGTTCAGAAGGATCAAGGGCTTGGCTGGTCACATCTCTCTAAATCCTCAAGGGGGGAAGGGGCATTTTGAGGAGAACAGGCTCTGTGTCCTGTCTCTGACTTCTTCTCTCATCCTGATCCTACACACCTGCACATGGATGTGCATGAATGCGTGTTTTCATACATTAGTATGTACACGTCCACACACACAGCCCAGAGCCTGTGTTATTGAACCTTGCAGTTAAAGGAAAATTTCAGACGCGAGATAGTTGAGTTGATGGTAGCTTTAGCGGCTGACATATGCATGGTTTATATTCTGCACAGAGCAGCGGTCGTTCTCCGTCTTAGCCCAGTGTTATTTCTTCTCACCTGTGTGTCAGGACTCAAAGTGACTTTTGGGGTCAGGTTCTTGAGGGTTTCTACTCAATAACAGTGAACCCCCCCCACACACGTCAGTGATACTTTCCTCTGTCAGCCTACTTTATATGCACTCTGGGTGTAAAAACACTGAGAGTTCCAATAATAAACCTGTAGATTCTGCTGCATGTCATACCTGCTTTTGAGCTATGCCGTGGGACAGTAAGTGAACCAGTTCAGATTCTAATGTCCTACTGGAAGTCTTCCCTGCATGTGTCATGAGGCTGCTGTATGCTGGAAACACTAGTTCTGTGTGGGAGGAAAGCGTTGTAGCAGTACGAGCATGGACACATACAGTCACACTGGGCTGTGCTTGGGCTCAGGGGGTATGGTGAGTTGTCTAGTAATCACAATGTTGCTGGTTCGATCCCCATCTCCTTCAAAAAGCACGTCAAAGTATCCTTGAGCAAGACGGTGAACCCCTAACTGCTCCCTGGGGGCTCCAGCTGCAAACTGCTCCTATACAATAGGATGGGTTAAATGCAGAACCCAGATTTCCTTTGTGTCACAATTAGTCCCCATGTTGTGGGGGTGGACACACACTTTGGTAGTGCATAGGGGATTAAGGCCGGACGCCCCTTCCGACACTCTGCAGTGGGTTTGAACCTGCAGCCTCTGGCTCATCAGTTCCTGAAGTGCATTCTCTACTGCTGAGCTACCACGGCTCCTTCTTTATTAGAATACAAAGACAAACTAAAGTGAAATTCTACTTTCTCATGATGAGCCTCCAGCACCGTCTGTTCAGGTGACTCAGGAGACCTTTTACTTACTTACCTCATCTGGTGCATCTACATTGGCATTTGCACCAAGGTGGGAAGTTAACGGATCCTCAGCCTAGCATGCATAACTTGCTTCATGCCATTTTAAAGCAGTAGCCTTTGCTGCAGCACAGGAGGCAACACAACACAGCAGAGAAACGTGATGCCAAAGCAAGGCAATTTCCTCTGCCAATATTAAAAGAAAACCACCTTCGGTAATTCAAAGCAGGCTCTTGGAGAGGATGATGCCCCTTTGTTGAGTCGAGTATTCTGGGCATAAACCTTAACCTAATGCTTCTTCTATCAAGTAATAACAGAGGCTATTGGGTCCAGAAGGAGAGGACTCAGGCGCAGTAATTTATTCTTAAGATAGTGACTCCTCACTTGCAGAGCTGGGCTCACACTGCTCAGATCAAAGAAGTGATAGGTTGTCAGCACATACCACAACATATTTCCCCGATAACAACGAGCAGCTTCGCCATATCGAAACATAATGAGAAAAACTCCGCCATAAGGACTTGGTAAACTCCTCTCTGCCAGCAAGCACCTCCGTGGGTGCAAGAGGTAATGTTATAACGTGATGAAATAGGTCACAGAGCGGGAGACAGATGTTGTTTATCGCCGTGGGATGTTGGACACTGGGAATCCGGGACTCAAAGCCTTGTGCCATGATGGAGATGTGCATATTCTGATACAGGAAATCAAATTGCAGGAGATATGATCTTCTTCAGTGGAAACTATTTCTGGATATTCAGAGTTTAACTAACTTCTGATGCATGTGTTGCTCTGCAGAGCCATCTTTATCAAAAGCTTTGATGATGCAGAGACTTTTCAGTATTGCCAGTCCTTTGAGAAATAATGATGATGATGATGATGATGATAATAATAATAATATTAATGATAATAACTTTAATTTCTATCGAGTCTTTCAAAAAAAGTTGGAGTGGAAGTAGAGAGGTTGGCTGGGGTGGTATACGTTTTGTATGATGGGTCCGCCTTATGTGTTACTATTCATCCCCACATTGTGGGGATCAAGACGGAGTTGGATGGAGCTTGGGGGATTAAAGCCCTTTTTGATGCCCTGTAGTGGGTTCGAACCCATTGCTCGTTGGTCACTTTTTTTGAGAAGATTTTAAGAAATATTGTGTCATTCAGTACTAATGAATTGTGTTACAGTTTTTCCTGGAGGATATGACCTTTCTATATCAAATTCTTCTCTGTAAGACTGCAAATTAAGCAATGCATGATGTTTCAGGCATCTGTCATGATGATAACAGTGCTGATAAAAGCCAGTTGAAGGATGAGTGAATATTTCTGGGAGTGTTGAGAAAGATGAATGCTTCTTTATCAGTTTTGAAACTCGGTTAGGATAAGGGAGATAAAAGATGAATCATTGCAGTCGATCGTGCAAAGTCAAACAGAATGCTTCAAGTTTTTGATCGATTTTATTTCCAGTAAAATCATAAACCAAGAAAAATCCCCCACCAAACGGTCCAAAAAAGATTCTTTATATCATGTATGGGGAATTGAGACTGATTTTTACAGTCACCCTGTTCTGAACTGGCCTTTGGGATATTGAAATCTCATATGGTAAATATAAAATACGGAAATACCAGTGCCTGCTGAGGGCTGCAGAATTAAATGAGAAAGGCGTTGGCTTTGTAATATAAGTCTGGAGCTCACCAATCTGAATGAGTTGGATCGTTTCACTGTTTGTCATGATGGGGCTGGTACACCTGCCGTATAGAAAGCACGATTTGAAACCAGACCGAAAAATCCAAGTGGCGTATTTGAATTCCAACCCACTAAGGGACGCCAGGCACCATGGTGAGTTCAACATCATGGACGCAAACCCTCTACATACACATGTGAGAAACATCACAGGCCCGGCTCCTTCAGTCTCAGGGAAGGGCCCTTGGCCTGTCAGCGGGGTCTGGGTTGTGGGGGGGAGCCGAAATCAGGACACACCAGATGTAGACACTGTGTTACCCCTTCCATATGGTAATGTTTATATCTCGTCTTTGTTGTTGGAGATGAAAGTGGAGGAGATCTATTTGAGCTGATTTTATGACACGTTTTAGCAAATTTGCAGGGGGAACTTTAAATGCCTTGTAAAAGCTGTTCCGCAGCAAGTAGGACCACCCTATTAAGTCTCATATCCCAGAGGAAAATGAAGGATGTCTTACATGGGACTGTGCACTTTGAAATAGAGTCCTGGGAATATATTCGTGTGTAGGAATGTTAAAAATCCATATGAAATAGAAAAAAAGTAGAAAACTCAAAGGTGTTTTAGATCTCTGAAGACAGTGTGGAAAAACTCACATGCACACAAGAATGAAAGCAGAACACCATAAATTTATTGTGGAAAAAGCAACATAGGGAAAAGTCTATCCTGGCACATCGTTCATTTTTATATTACAAAAAGAGGAAAGGCTACAAATCTTGATAATTTATACAAATACAACAACTTCGAAAAATAAATCTTTAATTTAGTAAACTCTCTGTGAACAAGTTTCTGCAATTAACCTACCACGTGAGATCCCTGAGCAGAGACACAGAGTGAAACATGTTCCCTATCTTCACTCACGCCATAATAATGATCAGTGTTCACTTGTAAACACTTTATACACCAATGAAGTCCGCACAACTTTTGAGCCAAGGGTGTGTGTGATAAAGGAACAAATGCTGACATTATCCATCACAACATTTGACTTCTGACGGTTAAAATGACCACGATGGTCAAATACGAAACAGCGTTGACACCGGCGTAACCGCAACTTGGACAACCACTGAAACCAACCAATAACTACAATATCCAACTATTTGTTCAAACACCCAAAACCAAAATGCACGTGTGGTTGTCTGGTGACAAATGAAAGTGGTGGAATTATGTACCAGGTGGGACACCTTTTTTGATTTCTTTATGTTAAGAAAGACAAGGCAACTTATACATCATCTCCATAAAGCATTGACCACACTAAAGGGAATGTGAATTTTACAAGAAAAAATATTAATAAGGAAAATAAAGCCCATAGAAGTCGTCTCTTGATAAACGGTATGCTTACTTAGCATCCATCCATGGGTCTGATGACTCTGTTTAATACAGAATGTGGGACAAGGATTTTCCGTTATGACAACAAATAGTGAAATGTGTGTAAATCCTGTCAACCCACTTCCTTCATTATACATGTGAAACACAGTGCCAGCTGGTTTTATTACCAAGATAACCCAAAGTAATAACTTAAAATTGAATAAACTACAGAGACAGACGCCGAACTTCGAAGGTAACAACATATGATAGAATCATTTTTTCAAGCCTCTTACAATTACGCAAGTCTTGCTTAGGAAGGTGCTGTTCAGAGACCGTTTCATTTTACGCTGATAACAGCATACAAACGGATGCTAATTACAAAGACTATATACAAAATGAGATCTTAAGATGAAGACGAGAGAAATTTGATTCATTTTTTTGTTGACATTAGCTGGGGGGGTTGTATTCTCTAATACTATAAAAAACCAATCTTGCTAATTTGAATTTCCGTTGCAAGTCCGCTTACTTTCGCGCAGCATGATTTACTGTATACTGTACACAATTTAGCTATATATTAGGATTCATTTATACACATAAAACAAAATCAATATTTTTTTCCCCAAAACAAAGATCTATGAAATTTTATTGATTCCCTTACACAAATGATGAGTGTTGCATTACTGTGTCATGAGAAATTCTGCGTCGGTTAGATAGCTATTTGGTTAGAGGAAAATCACTTAACAGCTTCATATGCTCTTCTCAGGAAAGCCTTCAGCGCAGCTTTGGAGGCGTTGAGGTGAGGGGCCTCTTCCAGGTCCACATCTTTTACACGTTTAAGAGTTAAAGCAGGTGTGATCTTATGTACCATTGTTAAGTAGCGTGACATTACTCATTATTGTTTTTATTTTTTTTGCTGAGAAGTAATTGGCCCTGGTGACTTACCAGTATGGAGCAAAGTGCCATTTGAATAGCGATGGAAATGCTTTCTATAGTATAGGTTACAGCCAAGGAGTAGATTCACACCTTCGATTATAAGGCATTACAAAGATGATATAAAATCATTACTGTCATAACCATACTACGGACTGTTGTGTAAAGACTGTTGCTCTCTCTTTTTGAATTCTAACTCCATAGTTAGTACTTATTCTGCAAAGTCCAACTATTACACATTATTATGAATGAGAAGGCCAAGCGCATCCAAAGTCTGTGGGTTTAGTCTGGTATTGCGGATTATTAAGCTTAGAGAAAGGACTTCCTTTAAAGTTCTCCATAATTTTCTAAAACTTGCTACATCTTATTCACAATAACACTGTTATAGTCAATATCTTCATTATGGAGCTTGGGGGATTAAGCCTGGATGCCCTTCCTGACGCCCCCGTGGTGGATTCAAACCCGCAGCCTCTGGCTCATCAGTTCCTGAAGCGCACGCTCTACCACTAAGCTACCGTGCCCCCCCATCATGTCATTTACAATACATTTGTGTATTCAAAGTGACCAATGGAAGCTCTGAAAGACTAAATCAACACAGCAATCAAAGATATTACATGGACATTAATTAGGAATTGCTGGTTGCCATCCAATCGGACATATTAATTTGAAAAAAGCGTTTTATCCTAGCAACATGGTTGAATGGCCAAGAATCTACTTTCAGAAGAGATCTGTTTTCCCTCTCGAATATTTTCATTTTGCACTGCCCCAAAACTATTTTCACCCCCAAAGACCTTAAATGTCTCTCCATATCTTTTATGTCAAAAATGTAATTTGCCAAGATTTCAAGGCAGTATCTATATGGCCTGGCTTCAAGTTTAAGTGCTCTAGTAAAGTAAAATTTTAAAAAAATTAAAAAAAACAAGAAAAATGTGGATCCTGTTGGACCATTCATTTCAGATAAAAGTTCTATTGAGTCCAAACATTACATAGTGTCAGCAAACTGTGAAAAACTCCCCAGAGATAAATCTTCTGGCTTTGAGGTGAGGAACTCGGGGTTCATTAGGAGACATGTAAGGTCAAGTAATGGCTCTACTGAGCAAACCTTTCCCTTGATCCTTTTTGTTGCTCCACGAATAGTGAAGAGTGAAAAGGTGCATGGGCCTGTCCTTTCCTCCAGATCTGGTGCACAGATGGCAGGCAGGCAGGTGGTTTAGGGCCCCATGGTCCTCAGGCCCTGTTTCTCCATGATATTCCACAGCTTGCGCAAGTTGGACTGGGTGATGGTGTCGTCTGGTTTTAGCTGCAGAGCTCTAAGGTAATTGGCTTCTGCTTCTTGTAGTTTCCCGTTGAGATGCAGGATTGCTCCCAGGTTCATCAAGGCTGCGGGATACTGGACACCAAAACGGAAAACAAAAGTCACCTTCACAGGAACACATTCTGTTGCCAAGGGTTGACAATATATTAAGTTTTAACATTTCAATATGTGCATACATTATGCATATAATTACAATTTAGGCATGTGTAATGGCCACACTGCAAAGGATGCAATATAAAGTGAATTGGGCCCATCAGTCATGTTGGGCTAAACTCTTTCTGCTTGATAACCGATTGAATGTGACAAGGCCATCACTAAGTTTAAAATAATAATAACGATAATTAATAATCTCCTTTATAAGGACAGTGCATGTTAATGAAAATTTACATTGTAATGATGCCAGATTTAGTCACCAGGCTCATTTCCATACGATGTCCCAAGCAATTAGGGGTTCAGTATCTTGCTCAAGGATGCTTAGACAAACTTTCTGAAGGAACTCGGGATTAAGCCACCAATCTTGTGATTACTAGACAACCGCCCTACCTCCTGTAGAAGACGTATATCCTTGCACACCTAATAGATTCCTGTTATTCCTGTCTAACATCATCCAGATAATAGCTAATGGTGAGAGGTCTATTTTTACGTGTCACAATTAGTTGCCAAATTGTAGGGGTGGGCAAGGACTTAGATGGAGTGTGAATACTTTTCCTGATGCCCTGCAGTGGGTTTGAACCCGCAAAATCTTGCTCATCACTTCCCAAAGTGCATGTTGTACCACTGAGTTACAGCAATCCCTATATTAGCCCACGGCCATACCATCTTGACAACACCCGATCTTGGAAGCTAAGCGCGGTTGGATCTCTTTAGTACTTGGATGGGAGACCACTTGGGAATATGCTGTATTTAAGGGGCGGCATAGCTCAGTGGGTAGAGCAGTCGTCTGGTGATCAGAAGGTTAAAGGTTTGATCCCCGGTCCTGCAGAAAGGAATTCGAGGTGTCCAGTACCAAGACACTGAACCCCTAACTACTCCCGGAGAGCCATATGGTGGCAGCTCACTGTTCCTGTGCAACAGGATAGGTTAAAATACAGAGAATTACAAAAGTCCCCTTGTGGGACTGATAATGGGATCTATTATAAAAGCACATAGATAACTAGAATACTAGCTAGTCCCGCTTCTTCCTTTGGCTTGTTTCCTGTTTTTCAGGGGTTGCCAACAATCCAGTATGATCTTGTCAATCTGCATACTTATTTGGCAAAATTAGATTTTGGATGCCCTTGGGATGAAATCACCCTTAACCCTATGGACGGGGGCACAGGTCAAATGCTGCATGTCATCCTAGTATTCATGGACTTGCACCCATGCCTGTAGTTGAATCATTGCTAGAGTAATCCTGTTTTTTGTTAGCAAATGAAAAAGAAAATCTTCTGAAGCTTAAACTTTGCTCAGTATCTGATGAAATTTCATAACTCATTTCTAGCCTTTAATATTTCAGAGTCCATATCACAAAGAAACAAAAATATTGCAATGTTGATTTTTCTCAGTATCTTTCAGCTCAACTATGGAGTTTGCTTTCCAACAGTACGCCGAGCCGTTACGTAGTGCAACATAATGCTATCAACATGGTGCAGATGCAGGAGAGTTTAGACGGAGTTGCTGACATGCATAAAACAACAGCTCATCGTCTCACAGCTGATAACTTGTTTAGACAGCAGGGTTGCATCAAAATTTCAACGTTAAAACAACCAAGTCTCACAAAAGGTGGATGTTTGGCGAGTGATGAAATGAGGTCACACTTACTTTATGTGTGAACCCATCCACACTTTGAGTTTGTGCATAATTAATGGACAAGGGAAGCAACCTGACCAGAGAGACTGCACCACGGAGCCAAATGTGACAGCTCCCGCTGTGGAGGTTCATCAGGAACGGTTTGAATATTTAGAGTGGAATGTTGAAGAGGATGATCGCAGGGAAACTTTTAATGGCTGTTATTTCTGAAAGCAACACCCTGACTTCTGTCTAGTCTGTCAAGCAAATCACCATTATTTTCCTTCAGTGCTTCCAGTGCTGAAATCACTGCTTCCAGTTTTTGAATTGTTCAGCAATCACAACCCAAAAGCGAGGAGACGTGGAAATACAGGTAGACATGGTAGCTCAGTGGTAGAGCACGTGCTTCAGGAAATAACCAGGCAGTGGTCACAGGTTCAATCCCACTGTGGAGTGTCAGGAAGAGCATCCAGCCTTAATGCCCCAAACTCCCACCAAGTCTGTGTCCACCCCACAATGTGGGGACTAATCGCGACATGTAAAACTGGACCCCTCTCACACATTTCTTCAGCCACTTGATACATGAACCAACAGTATAAATAGTGAGTTTCAGAGGCATCTGAATTGAGACAGTCGATGTCACACAGAGGATCGTTTCATCCCTAACATGAAACAGAACTGCATCCGGCCCATTGGCTCGCCGAGGCCGCGGGTCAGTGTTTTGGGGTTTGGTTACCATGCCACTCTGCATGTCGCCCTGTCCCTTCTGCAACCACAGATGTCAGGCGGACTGACTACTGCTTTGAAGTGGCTCTGGATGAATGTGTATTCCATCTGGTGCCATAAGCGAAAACCCCAGCGCCAGCCCAAAGGTTGAGTCATCAGGACAGAAAGTGTCCTGAGCCCAATCGCAGTTAATACTACGGGGTAGGAGCACAGGCCAAGGGAGGCGGCCACATCTGATCTCCATTTCAGTGCGTGGAAAACATGTCTAATCCATTTAAGTAGCTACTTTTAAATAAGCAATTACAAGGAGAAGATCACTTCAGGGACTCTGGATTGTTGTCAAACTAGGAGCGGGAAGAGTTAAAAACAATTTTGCTCCAGTGATATTTCCAAGGATGAGCTGTTCCCTCTCTGTTTGGGACTGTTCCTGCGACTGTTGGCTCATACATCATTTCCACATGAACTCACACATGATTAAGGCATTTTGTCAATTTTTGACTACCACAAGCCATAATTTCTTTCTCATGGCCCATTAGCTAATTAAGGGTGTTTTATGAGGCCAGGGGTGTTTGCTGCGAAACTGAGAAATCTTCGACAAGTGTTAGTGTTACAAGTATTCATAGAACCGTTGGCTGAGAACATTGACCAATTGGTACTTTCTGAGAAAATAGGTCGTGAACTGCAAACCACAGTGTTGTAATAAAAGGCTACTCTATGGTGACTGATATTCAATCAGCAACCTAGGCTGATGCCAAAAGTCAGATGTGAGAGAAAAGTGTCAAAATGACAGCATGGTGGTTCAGTGGTTTGCACTGTCGCCTCATAGCAAGATGGTCCTGGGTTCGAATCCACAGTAGATCCTTTCTGTGTGGAGATTGTATGCTAACCACTGTGCCACCATGCATGTCTAAAGAGACATGCATGATAGGGTTAATAGCCCTGCCTTCGGCGCTTAGCAATGCAAGGGGAAAAATAACTGGATTTGATTCTCGGGTGCTGCAGCTCCTTACTGCTCGTACTCAATAGGACGGATTAAATGCAGAGAACAAATTCTGTTGTATGTATGTCAAATGAGAAATAAGGTGTCTAGTTTCTAGAACCGGCCCAATGATAGTAGAGCGTGTACCTACAAGACAGTTGTTGCAGGTTCAATCCCGATGAGTCAATTTACCATTTACCATGTGCCAGTAAAGGTATGTGGGGATAGATGGCAGTTTGACCCTCACACAACTTGTGGAGATACCACCACAGGGCAAATACTGACCCTATTGGAATTCTGTAATTGTCCAACAACCAATGCTCGTAAAGGATGACCATTTATCTTTTTATGCACACACCATTTTTAGACACACACCTCCTCAACTCGAGGCCTTTCCTCCCACCTTTAGAGCACTCATCATCTGTTTTCCCGGTGTCAAGATTGCATGAGTGATGCTCCGTGCAGGAAAAATTCAATAGGAACAATATGGCAAGTGGTACTGGTTCCCTTATGGGGAGTGGTGCTGGAGAGGGTAGGCGTCTGAATTGATGAATAAATCAAACAGGCTGTGGAATGATTCAGTTGTCCCTTGGAGGGGACCCACTGCCCCTCAACGCACATAACAAGACACACTTACTACAGATTCCTGGGCCAACGCAAAGGCTGCCATGAATAACATTACATTCTCGTACGAGGCGACTCTAATGTGCCTAAGTGTTTGACTGCCAGACAGAGGTTCATCTTCATGTCTTGTTAACGCGGTGCCCTAAGGAAGCAGCAAACCACACTTTCCCCATTCTGTCAAACTATGGCAGTGGATCAACCTGCAAGAGGAGTTCAAAGTTCTCTTCGTGAATAAGTTACTGTTCATGGGAGGATACTGTATTGATGATTTACAGAAAGAGATTAATCGATTCAACTCTATCAGAAGTTTATTTCTGGATAAACCTCTGATCCAGTTGAACCGATTCACCTCTTTCTGTGATTCCCTTACCTGGATTATTGAGCATGCATCAAGACATTGATGATTTAAATGGCCAGAGTGATGCTGAAGTTGTCGCAATAAATCTAACCTGCCCAACTGAGCATCAACCACAAAATGGCGCCATGGTAGCACAGAATTTAGCCCCGTTGCCTCATAGCAAGAAGGTCCTGGGTTCGAATCCTGTCCAGGGTCCTTTCTGTATGGAGTTTGCAAGCTATCCCCGTGTCTGCGTGGGTTTCCTCCAGGTGCTCCAGTTTCCTCCCACCATCAAAAACAGATGTGCAGGGACTGCAGATGTGAATTAGCTTGAAGCTATAATCTGGCGCGACGCATTGAATGGTGACATTAAAGTAAAAATCTGCACATGGTGCATTTAAAAAATGCATGGTGGGACCACTTTGTTTTTTCCTAGATGTTTTTACGGAGAAAAATAGCAGTCAATACTGACTGTATGAGAATATATATCCTGTTTTGAAATGTTGCTCATAATTTATAAAACCAGTGCACCCATAAAGGCACCCCAGTAAGTGGTGCACTTGCAATGGTTTTGGAACAGTTCAGAGGAGTCTATTTCCAGGATATGCCTTGCCGCTGCTCTAGAATTATATTCAACACTGCCTCTCAAGACATATTGCTTGAATAAAGTGTTATTTTTCCAGGCTTCCAACCGCGTGTGATGTGAAATTTCCCTCGGCTCTACTAATGGAGATGCCCGAGGATAGTGTTCCCCTGAAACACCCGGAGGCGCAGAGGTCAGACCAATCACCAGGTAACATAACTCAAAATGGATGGAACCACTCAAACCACAGAGAAAGCCGAGGTAGAGCGAGTTGTAGCAGTCTGTAGTATAGCAGTAACAGCCTACTAGCTCGGCAGGGGACTACCAGTAGACTACATCCCCTTGTATATCAAATGGAGGACCTGGGCCTTAAAAGTGACGTTCAAACCTGCGAATTTCAAACATCTGAAACCTGGTAAAGGAAATGGTAAAATGTTTTATGGGCTGAGTATGTTTTCCTGATGCTCTCTCTTTAGCCTATGGGTACCCCCCCCCCCAAAATAACAACATGGCTTACGCTCACTTATACTTCAAACTAAGGCTTTAAAATCCAACATTTTACTAATGGTGGAGTCACGTAATGGCTCTAACAACACAATTAGATAATCCATCCCACCCTGAATCTCCTTACTCTTACATGCTTCTTAAAGAATGTTTTATAAGCCTTGTGTGCGCAAGCGTTTCTGCACCTCACTTGCATGCACGCACACATGCACCTCAGAGTGCATGTTTGCGTGGATGTGTACGTCTCCTTTTCATCATGTGTATTTCCTTTTTACCTTCCATCCATCCATCCATCTATCCATCCATCTATCCATCATCAGCTACATATCCAAAGTTGGGTCATGCTGGGGCTTAACCAAGTATTCATAGGGTGAAAGGCTGCAAGACAACCACTCTACCTCCTGAGCTATGCTGCCCATTCTTTTCCTTTATTTTCATCTTATGTTTTTTAGTAAGTAGCAGTATAGCTCAGGAAGTAGTGCGGACATTCTGATGATCAGAAGATTGATGGTTCAATCCCTGGCCCTTGCAGAAAGCGTGTCGAAATGTCCTTGAGCAAGACCATGAATCCCCAAACTGCTCAAGCACTGCGATGAATAGGCCTGACCCCACGACCCAAGTTCAGATAAGCAGTTAGTGATGTTTTTATCTTTATTTTTAAATTTTATGGTGTTGGAACAATAATGCTTATACAGCTGTAAATTGTAAAAGGAAAACCAATCTATTAATTTTAAATGTTAAACTGCACTGTAGAATCTGATGAACTAGAAATAAAATCAAAGTTAAAAAAAATGAAAATAAAAATGGATTGATGGATGGAAAACTAAAAAGCAAAGTATAGCAAACTCGTATATCACAGATGTCATCATCCTATCTAGTGAGTCACTGTACATCTGTTAGGATTTAGTTACAAGTAGAGAATCATCAACACAACATTACCTAGGCTTTATTCACCCCAATCAGATGATGGGTGATAAGTGTGTGTAAATAGGGATTTGTGATCCATTTCGTAAAACTGCTCCATCTCTATTTAGTTGCTGTGGAGACAAATTTAGTTTGAAAAACTAGGAGAGGATGACTTCAGAGGGAGAAATACGAACAATGCAAATACCGTCATATTTCGAGTTGAACCTCCCTCAGCTCCTCCACACCACAGAAATGGCACTTTCACAGGCAAGGGCTCGGCCATATGTGAGGCTGAGCAAAGATCTCTAGGTAGGAATTTGTCCGAGTCCTGGTTTTCCTCTTAGTGCAGCTGCAGCAGCAGTGCTTCAAAAGACCCCCACCCCCTGCCCCTGTAGACCTCTCGCCTCCCTCCTCAGGCTTTCCCTCCTCTACCCGTGCCCCACTCCCCCATCCCACATCACCCCCTAACCCAAGCTTTCCTCCCTCTACTTCACAAAACACAGGCTTTTTTAATTTATACCCCGACCCTTGCAATTGTCCAGGTTCTATAGCCTTTCCCCGCTCAACGTTTCCCTACAACGCTCAACATTTTTCAGTCCATTTTATACATTTTTTCCTTTCCCGTCATTCCATAACCTTTTTGTCTCCCTACCCTTCCCAGACCTGGCATGTAGCTTCCAAAGCCCAGCCAGATGTGAAGTGTATTAGCATGGCCTTTAACGGAACAGATATGAAAACCACACAAATCAAACGAACAGGCCAGGCCGGGGCATTGCTCGACTATAGGCCTAGGTAATGGCACTAACTAGAAACTTAGGCAAAGTGTATGTCACTGGAATGGCAAGCTTTCATGCTATGGAGGCCATAAATTGTTGAGAGTGACCAATATGAAGTATGCACTCAATAGCTCATCTGGACGGGGTGG
>OMLC01000412.1:0-19830 GCA_900302585.1 Regalecus glesne
GACTCAGTGTTGGGGATGTATCCTCAGTGCAGTATGATCTGTTGAAACTGTGTCTGGATCAGGTCTGTAGAACAGGGGTGGCACAGCTCAGTGGGTAGAGCGGTCTTCTGGCAATCGGTAGGTTGCAGGTTTGATCCCCGGTCCTGCATACAGCATGTCGAGGTGTCCTTGAGCAAGACACTGAACCCCTAACTGCTCCCTGAGCGCCATATGTTGGCAGCTCCCTGCTCCTATACAATAGGTTGGGTCAAAAATGCAGAGAAATCTAAATTTCCCCTTGTTGGACTGATAAGGGAATTATTATTATTATTATTATATATACATATATATATATAGATAGATAGATAGATAGATAGATAGATAGATAGATAGATTCATTCATGAAATTTGTTATGTGTGCTTTAATAAAATATCAGGTAAACCAATTTTCCCATTTGTTTTTTTTAGCCAATCAGAATCTGCCTTTTTGGACCGCCAGCCATTGGAAAAAGCACCATCGCAGAGAAGCTCTGCAAACACTACAAAATACATCACATTAAACTCCAAATAGTCATTGAAGAAAAGATTTCTCAACTGGTCAGTGAGAGCAAATATATTCCATGGCTTCACTTGAAGGCTTATTTTCAGTTATTGCTGTTTCACATGGTATTGTATTCCCTTACTTTCATTGGGCAGCACGTTGGCCCAGTGTTAGCCCTGTTGTCTCACAAAAAGAAGGTCCTGGGTTTGAACCCCAGGTGGAGTTTTTATGTTCTCCCCATTTCTGTGTGGGTTTCCTCCCACCATCAAAAAGATGGGGGTGGCATAGCTCAGTGGGTAGAGTGGTTGTCAGGCAATCGGAAAGTTACAGGTTCAATCCCCGATCCTGCAGAGAGCGTGTCTAGGTGTCCTTCTCTTGAGCAAGACACTGCTCCCCGAGCGCCATATGTTGGCAGCTCACTGCAGCTAAAACATAGGATGGGTTAAGATGCAGAGAAATCCAAATCTCCCCTTGTGGGACTGATAAGAAATCTATTTATTTCATTTATTTATATTAGGCTTAATACACCTGGCTGTGCCTCTGACCAAGATGGTAGCAAAAAGAACTGGAGTTGGTCCACTGGCACTGCAGCTATCCGCTTCTCACAATAATTAAATTAATGCAATAATTAAATGGATTAAATGCATGGGACACATTTCACCGTAACTCTACAAACTACAATGACAAAAAATAAAATGTCTTCCTTCTTTCCTCAAGCCATTCATTATTTTGCAGTTATATGTGTATTTGGCATGAAACACATGAATTAAATTATACAATTTTCATATTTTTTCCACTGTATAACAAGCTCTTCTTTCCAGACCATCACTTTTTCAGTACTTGATCCAGACATTTCCAAAATGTCTTTAACAAGGTCATGAAAACTATGTTTTGATAAATTCTAACTTAAAATGTATACTGAGGAAAAATAGTCACAATTTAGGGTGTTTTCACATTATGATTATTGGATTATGATCAATGGAATCTACAAATGTGATATTTACTGTGCATTCATTCTTAAAATGTGCTTCTAAGGAGGAGATATTGAGAGGAGGGGGTCCTGAAAATGACAATGATGAAGACGCAGTAGCTGCTGCAAAGGGGCTACTCGAGACTATTCAAGAGAGCATTAAAGAAAATAAAGGTGAGTTAGTGATGTATCCCATCAGAAAGTGCTTTTACTTGTGTAACAGTTAACCGTATAGACATGTAGGCCTGCATTCAATCTTGTCTTGGTTTTTAACATATTGTACTGCCACCTGTGGGTTTATTTATGTACCTACAGGCTTTGATTCCAAATGATCATTGGCATTTAACATACTAAATTCAGAGGGCCCCAAAACACTAATACAATAATTATGAAAAATACACTGCGTGACAGAATTCTAGTACAGAGGAATATTACATAATGATTGATTCCCTTATCAGTCCCACAAGGGGAAATTTGGATTTCTCTGCATTTTTGACCCAACCTATTGTATAGGAGCAGTGAGCTGCCAACATGTGGTGCTCGGGGAGCAGTTAGGGGTTCAGTGTCTTGCTCAAGGACACCTCGACATGCTGTATGCAGGACCGGGGATCGAACCTGCAACCTTCCGATTGCCAGACGACCGCTCTACCCACTGAGCTATGCCACCCTAGACATGTGTAGTTTTTAAAGAATGTAATGGAGAATATTTCATTACCCAGGCCAAAAATGACTTCTTAGAGATAGTCCTGTTTGCTACTGGAATGTTTTTGCAGCAATAGGTTCCTCCAGCTTCTACCTACTCAATGTTACACAGCATTTATCAGCATTTTAAAGTCTAGCATTAGAAGCTCACAGAAGACATGCTATGAGGTATTTTAAATCTTGCATTCCTATAGATATGGTGTATAAAAAAATGGGTATTCCAGGCAAAAAGAAAGACACCGGTTAACATAGGGTACTGACTTCTTGTTTTTTGACTGATGCATTGTCAACCAGGTTTTGCAACTTACAGCTCATTTGTTAGTGATAGTATCTGGGGTATATGGGGTGTTCGATGAGAGATCATGTCTTAAGTGATTAACTACCTGGTCCTTCCTGGTACCTGACACTCAGCTCTCAGTGGAGTTGAGAAGCTTTAGCATATGCGGCGGCCATACCCCAGCAAACCATCTCTGCAGACAGACCAAACCTGGTGAGGGTAGCCAATGGGTCTTTACCAACTCTCTGTGAGTCCTGGGGGGCGTGACCATCTCTTCGACAGATTGAGCGGATGAAATCGTAGAAAATTCTATAGCCATGATGGTGGTTTAGCAGCACTGAGGAGTGTGCGGGACATGTCAGAGCACAGAAAAAGACATGGCTATCCACAGCAGCCCCTCGGTTGTGACATATTTTCATGTTACTGGATTAGTGACCTACAAGGCCAAGAGGGTGGGGTTGCTCCTGCACAACAGCTTCACCACCATGATCTCATTCACACATAGATATTTGTCCATCAATTACTTTTCATTGACCGATAGACACAACAATGACTTCATTGGATACGGCGGTCCAATGAAGAAATGTCTTTCGGCCTTAATTTTGTAATTCTGATCATCTCACAATCTATGACTAGTCTAGTCTCATCTGAAACTCAATATTACTGATATGACAAGTTAACTAAAACCTACCCAATACATGTTTTAGATGGGACCCCACTGCGGTCCACTTCTATATTGCTTCGCTTCTTGGTTTCTGGAAATCACAACTGTTTAACTGCTTTTTGCCTGTTTCTATGTTCAGATTTATATCATCCATGTTTTCTTCTGTAGGAGTAAACGAGAGAATGCTCGTTGTAATTGTAACGTAATTGTATGAATAACTACTCGTTAGCGCTTTGGGGTATCTTGGTCTCATAGGTCAACTGGCTGACCATCTTGTTTGCCACATTTTACAAGAGAACCTGAGTTCCATGCCTTGTAGGAACCAAGGATTCGTTCTTGATGGCTTCCCCAACACATATCAGCAGGCCAATTTAATTTTCACTGGTAAGGTCTTTTCATTCTCACAGTTATTTAAAGTAAACTACAGCACGATGACATTTGGTCTGTATGTTGTATGTTTTTGTCATTCAGATGAGGACAGAGATCACGAGGATTTGATGCCCCACATGCTCTTGTACAACAAGATGATCACTCCAGGTCAATAGGTGGAAAGGAGAGCTTATCCCACATAAAACACTTATACTAATTTTTTTAAATCAAGTTTTTCAGTTCATTTAGAGAATTTTACTATTTGTCTAAACATCACACATCAATGTTCCCCCACAACAATTAAATAACGAATAGAATTAACATGGTTTAAAAAGTCACTGGTAAATATTCTCACCAATTAAATACATCTAATCTAAATCCTTTATTGTATAACTACTCTTTATATCACAATGTTTTTCTAAAAATGTGATTTTATACACTATGAAAACACAGTTACCATAACCTCCCACTGTTCAAAACATACCCAGGTAAAGTAATCTATTCTCCTTATTTCTGTTTTACAGAGCATGTTTTTGCTCTCGAGGCATCCGATGACTTTCTCATAAAGAGAGTGCAAGGCCTGCCACAGACCGTGTCAGAGGAAATGCAGTACACCCAGGAGGAATTTGTCCCTCACCTGAAAACATACAGAGAAGTCAGCGATACGGACGAAACCCTGCCAGACTACTTTCATGAACTGGATATTCACCCGGTGCACATTGGTACCACTGGTTTGACAGTCTGCATCAAGCATCATGATTTAGAATGCATATCAGAGGCCATTTTCAAAAAACAAAAGTTCATTTGAGTCTAAATATTTGCACCTTTGAAATTGTAAAAGCACAGGAAATACTCACGGTACTAAGTGAAATACAGAAAAGCGAACAGTCTTATGACCATGTTTCATCTCAAATGATCCAAATAGGAAAGGCACAGCTGAACTGAGTAGTGAAACCTAAGTGACTAACAATAATAAACAAGGAGGAAACTCAACCTGTTGATGAAAATCTGAAGATGCCGTTTTCCTCCAGATATCAATGAAGATGACCCCGAGTATACAAATGTGATGAAGAAAATCACTAAGGTGGTGGGAGCCCCAAGGAATTATTGCCCCAGTCCAGAGAAGGAGGAGAGGCATCTGAGATCATCCCAAGAGGCAATGGAAAACAAAAAGCGTATGGATGAGGCAGCTTTTATTGAGCTGAAGGCCAATCACGAGGAGTGGGTAAGCTCTCACAGACACCCACAAATGGCAAACTGTTTGCCAAAATTCTCCCTTTTCAAAGTGCCTACGAGATGTCCACAGGGTGGTGTGTTCGTATGTAGAGAACACCAAAAATGGATTTAAATCAAGACTTGTCTTCTTGTGTACAAGGCACTGTCATGATTGATTATTTCTATTATCTACATGCTGTATTTTAGAACTCGCCTCTAAATCATGCTTAGAAGGTTAGGGTTAGGGTGGTGGCTGGTGAAGAGCAAAAATATACCAGACATACTAGAAAGTGTCTAGTGTTGATATCTAACCTTAGTCGTAATGGGGGGGTGATGGGTTTTTTTTTCCAGAAAATTAACGTGTCGGAGGTGAAGAGACAGGAGTATGAGTTACTAGAAGCTCGTTCTCTTCCACTGAGGAACTATTTGATGGAGTATGTGATGCCCTCCCTCACCGAGGCTCTCGTCGACTGCACTAAAATCAAACCAGAGGACCCAGTAGACTTTTTGGTACTGCACATTTATGCATAGAAACCAATATAGATATGAAGTTTTGGCTATCATTCGGCAGAAACGCTTCAGCTAAAGGCTTCCAAAGCAATGCTTCAAAAGTCCAACAGCACTTCAAGTATTTTATGCCAAACCAAGATTTAGTGTTTAAATTTTACAAAGGCTCTTTTTCTTTATTTTTTTGCAGGCAGAACATCTTTTGCGGAAAAGCTCTCAAGAGTGATAGACTGTGGAGGAAATAAACTTGTAAAAATAATATTTATAACAAGTATTCAGTATTCTAAGCTTTTATTTCCAGATGCAAATAATTCACATTTGCATTTTCTTTCACTGATATAATCACTGCTGCACCAGACTTATATCATTATCCAACATCTGCATCCAATCTTATCTCTTATCTTATCTTAACCTTGGCCAGCTGCCAACCTTATGAGCAACAAAAGAGTTGTCAAGACTTAGCTTCAGCAAATTGTTCCATGATGTATTTTCCTAAATTAATTTTAATTTCTATAATACATTTTTTATGGATAACAAATGTAATTATTTTTGAATGTATTCATTTGTGTTGAGGAGGGTTCTGAGACAATAGTCCTTGCAACTTCAATTTCAAATGGATTTTTTGGATTTGGAATGATCAAAAACCAATGCCATCGCTAGGATGACCAAAGGTGCTAGTAAATTGAATTTAAAATGTCAAAAAAAATCCAAATTGAACCTTTAGCAGTCAGGGAAGAAGTATTTTGAGAGAATACATATTCATATAGCACTATTGGGAACCACCAAATATTGCTAACATGTTTGACCCTATTGGGGGGTCCATTTTTCCGTGTCACGATTAGTCCCCATATTGTGGGGTTGGACACAGACATAGACAGAGGTTGGGGGATTAAGGCTTGATGCCCTTCCTGACACTGCATTCGGTTCGAACCTGCAACATCTGGCTTGTCACTTCCTGAAGCATCCACTACCACTGAGCTAGCGTGGTCCCAGTCAACCCCATGGCCCTATCCCTACTCATATAGTAGCTGTTTGGTAGAGTTGTTTGACGGGCTCCATATGCATTTTTTGTCTTGTCAACTGATTTTCAACAATATCATTTGGTTTTAAATGTTCACCTTGATGTTAGGATTTATTTGTGTTTGCAATTTAGTTTAAAATCAAGACACAAGTGCAGCCTCAAAAATATTGGATGTAGGAGATAACATGACAGCAGGGAGAATACTGGTGTCTCTTGGTGTAGGGGCTTTTTTTCAAAATTAAACACATCAGGGGTGAAGCCAGATGTTGTAAACATTTGGGATTAAGCCCAAACCTACTGTGCCCAGGGGCTTACTCCTCTGGTGAGATTTTACTCCAATTTACATCAGCTATTTGTCCAATTATTCAAGCTTTTAGAATACCTAAAAAAGCATATGGATGAGGCTGCTTTCATTGATCTGAAGGCCAATTATGAGGAGTGGGTAAGCTCTCACAAACATACACCCACAAATGGCAAGCTGTTTGCCAAAATTCTAACTTTTACAAACACTACCCAACATATACTAGCAGCCATATCACATAAAAACCATCCATCCCTTGTCAACAGCTTATCTGATATCAGATAATGGGGGAACTGGAGCCCATCTCAGCACTCAATGGCTGGAAGGCAGGGAATTCCCAATCTCAGCAGTTCCACTTCCTGTTTCAGTAGGATCTGGCACAAAGGAAACCCTCATGTTACTGAAGATAATATAAAATACCAATATAATTTTTTTTTTCTAAACCGTCTCAGCAGCATTTGCACAGGTTGATGACCAAAATGTTCCTGGACACCAGGAACAGCAGTACAGACTTGCTGTACACTTGGAGCTTCGGGATCAGACCGTTCCGTCTCATTAACCATCATGCAAGCAGAACTATATCAGTGGGAGAGCTTGGACGAAGAAATGTAGGGAGTCTGTAGTTGGCACCTCCTGGACAACAGGGAACAGAGATTCAGCTGGTGGAAATTAACCAGAACATCCTTATCCAATTGCACAACAGGAAAGAAACAGGATCTCTATGCTGCTCCAGGCCACTGCATTGCCTCCATCCCTTCTTATGTCTCAAGAGCCTCTTCAGTAGGCAAGAGTACTCCCTCCTGAACCAATGCCAGCACAACAGGAGCACCAGTAATAGCCACAATGGAGTGCAGCAGGTCAGGCACATCAGACACAGACAGTCTCTTGCTCCCACATCCCATCATACTGAAGGTCAGTGAGGATTTTTTTTTGGCCAAACTCCTTGCACAAGTATCCTTTCTACCTCAAAACCTCACACCAGCAGGCCAAACTGTAAATCTGATCAAAGTAGTCCTTCCTGTATCACTTCAGGGCTCCAACCCACAGACCAATGCACTTCCAACCACAGTAGAAGTGGGAGCCGCTCCAAAGAGGCCATATAGGTAAATTGTAATAGCAAATTGATGTAACAAGTGTGGCCAGTTCAACACTGCTAACAATGGATACAGACACTACCATGGCAGAGTGTATTGCCCCGTTTGAACCTGTTCCAAAAGACCGATGGTTTGCGGATATGAGAAAGTTCCCTTAGTTGTGAATAGTTTAAATATTGTTTGTAACAGTATCAATATATTCAGTTTACTGTAAAAAGTTGTATGAGAAAAAAAAAATCTATATTTCTACATTTGAAGTCTTTTACACGTGTTGTGCTTTTTGGTCTGTTTTAATTCAATATTTCAAGTGTTTCTTTCATCTTTTTTTCTATGAAAAAACAAAACTGGTTTACAGCAAATGCACAAGTAGGCGTTTTTAATGACAATGTGTGTGAAAAACACTACAATGACAATAATCCATCCATCCATTGTCAACCACTTATTCGAAAACGGGTCGCGGGGGAACTGGAGCCCATCTCCGTTCTCATTGGGCGAGAGGCGGGGTACACCCTGTATAGGTCGCCAATCTATCACAGGGGAGAGCAGTTAGGGGAACAGTGTTTTGCTCAAGGACAGCTCGACACGGTTCTCAGCAGGACCGGGGATCGAACCCGCAACCATCCGATTGCCAGGCAACAGCTCTACCCACTGAGCCATGCCGCCCCTTTACAATGACAATAATGGTGATGATAATGGGAACATCAATAACAGTAACATGGCATGACTTGTTAATTAACTTGAAAGAAAAAAAACCCCACCAAGCTATAAAACAGGAAAAGAAACATGCTTTGATGAGGTATTTTTAGGAGATGAAAAGTAAAGTAGGAGATGGTCTCTGATATCCGTGAGGAAAAGTTTGGGAATGAGGGTCAGTGATGGAAAGTTCTGCTACTCAAGTCATGTGATGGGCCCTTGGCAGGGGGGATTCTGGTCCTTCGGGAAGATGGGAGAGGAAAAATAATTATTAAACATCATAAGGAAATTCTCAAATGATGCCAAATAAATCTTGCAGATCAAACTTAAGGAACTTTTAAGCATACAAGGTGTAGGGAAGAACTTCAGAAGCATTATTTCTTTGTATTTATCATGTATTGTATAATTACTGCCCACTTTAACTTTTGGCGGAAGGGGAACAATAGGTAGGAAGCTCTTTGAGCATGCTTGGTGTCTTTGGCCCAGCTTTACAACTGGGGTATACCCCAACTCTGGGAGTGGTGTCCAAATAAGGCAATGTGCTTCACAGCAGTTTAGCGACTCTTCCATTGAGATCTGCCAATGGAGGAAACAATTTCTATCGTCTTTATTTGAATCCCATTCAAAGAGTGGCCAAATCCTCTGAAAACATAAAAAGTTTCCTATTTAAGTTCAGCAGTTCAAAATACATTCTTCAAAATAGATAAAGAGGTCAGTTATTAAGTGTCACAATTAATTCCCATATTGTTAGGGTGTAGAGTGACATAGGTGGAGCATGGGGGGGATTAAGGCCTTCCTGACACCTTTATTGGAGTGTACCTGTGAGATATGGATACATAATAAAAAAATTATTTTCTTTCTTCTCCTCCATATTACCCCACTTTGATGGATGAATGCTCTCCAGCTAAAGTCAATCAACTTATGCATGATCATCCCAGGACCATCTTACTTACATTATTGCTATCCATATTTCACATTAACAAATATAACTTTTTAATTCATTATTTACACTGAGCATTTAACGATGGACATCTATATTTTCCGCTGGTGTGACAGGACTAAATATAGCAAGACTAGGTTAAAAAGTGTGTTTTAACACACTCCTAGACTGCACTGGTGATACCATCCATCCATCCATCGTCAACCGCTTATCCGGTGTCGGGTCGCGGAGGTAGCAGATTTCAGCCGGGACCTCAAAGCTTTCCTTTCCCTTGCAACATCCACTAGCTCTGATTGGGGGATCTCAAGGCGTTCCCAGGCCAGTGTGGAGATATTCCCTCCATCTGGTCCTTGGTCTACCCCGTGGCCTTCTCCCAGCTGGACGTCCCTGCACTGGTGATAGTTGTAGAATTTTTGCCTGCCAAGCAGGAGACCCAAGTTCCAATCCTGATAAGATGAGTGCATAGTGTACCTGACTCTCAAAACTACGTCACTGGTTGGCAGCATCTGCAATCACAGTTAATTGAATATATTGTGCTTACTGATTGGCTAATTTGACATTAAGCAAATCCTCCTGAGTACCACCTGGGGATAGCTCAGTGCCACCAGTTGAGAACCACTGTTCTACACACTCTGCACTTGCAGAGTGGTTTCCTCATCTGCTGAGAATCATGGACGAATGAGAACGGAAACAGGTTATGGGATGCCTAGTCTCCTTCTGATCAGACTTGTGCTGTTTGCTACATCCCATTTTACATCACAACATCACAAATGAATTTCCAGTGCCTATTTAGAGTATAAACTGTGGACAAGTGCAAAAAAAACCTTGACCAAATTTAAAACTCTTTTTTGCTATTACTATGAAGTCTTATCAAATTTATTTGTTTCCATCCAGCTTTTCAAAGATGATACTACATGATAAATGTAAAATTGTTTCATAGAGACATAGCTAACATAACTAACACTTACCGGAACTGGACTAGATTGTTCTCCCCTTCTACATTTTCATTGCAGTTACTAACCTGTGTTGGCAGGTCTGGCTTTCCTTTGCTGCTATTCTGGTCACAATCATCCTCAATGGACAGGGCCTGGTAGCTATATATAGAGAGGCCTAGTACTTAAAATTTGTATGGTCTCAGTATATCAGCACCAAGTTAGACTTTTTTTAATCTCTTCTGCCCCAAACTACACGTATCAAAATTGCGTTATATTCATTCAATTAGGAGTTCAGATTTAATTATGTCAAAATGAAAGAAAAAAATATAAATTGTGTTTTTCAGCTATATACGCAGAAAATATCATCACCTATGGAGGCAGTCCAACTTGCTTTCTAATTTGAATGCATAATAAAAACTTTAACAATTGTACATTTTTGCAAATGTATAAAAACAAGGCCGCCCATTTTTCATATAAACATCTTAAAAAACTACATGTAATTTCATTGCAAGAAAATACATGAAATTAAAGACTTCAATTGCAGCAATTTATGAAAGGGGTTACAGATATGAATTGAGAATGGTGTGCATACCTTGGTCCCGGCAGAATGTCTGTGTAACCAGCGTGTCCAGCATCCACCAATTTCTTGGCAACATGGATACCATCTACCATGATGTCCACCTTCCAATATTTGCCTGAAACAAATTCTCTGAAGAAGATTTGGAGATTTTTCAGGTACAGACATTGCTGGAAGAACAGAATCGCTTCATCTCTCCATTGCCCTTCCACTTGAATGGGCCCAATTCCCCTCAGGATACATGGGTATGTCACTTTCGGTAGTCTCAGTAGCTCTTCCGGAATCCTCTTAAGCTTAGAGTAATTATTGTATGGCAGATCCATACAATAGCCATAATCAACTAGGTTTGCAACCAGAGTGTCGTCAATATGTATGACTTCTGCTCTACACCATTTTCGCATGGTGTTCGGTTTCAGCAGGCAACAGGTGCCAGGGACAAGGTGGTCTGCAGGCAGAGGTGACAAATCAGATGGGAGGTCATCTAACATTGTGGACACTTTGTTCATCGTGTGAAGTAAGTCTTCCAGGACAATGCAAAAGTCAAATGGAGTGGTCAAGGCAGCAGCAAAGCCTAAATATGATTGGTCCATATGAACAGGGGCAAAAAAGAGTTGCTGAGTATGGCCAGTGTTCAAACCAAGACACGGCTGTTCTGCTGTCACCGTCATCTTCTGAGTCTCTATGGGTGGCATAAACACCTGGTCATTATGTTGCTGTAAGATTGTGATTTTCGGTTGGTGAATGTGGGGGAGTCCATTCCCGACGAACTTAACCGTCCAAAGGTCAACAGCTTCCGAGTAGGAGACCAACACTATTGTCACACCCTTGCCCACCATTAACGTGTGGTTTTCTTGACACATTCCATGTGTGTTTTCTTTTGAGACGAAGTCAAGATTGCGCAACATGGCCAAGTTGGGGATTTGTGTGATGCTATCACACAGCTTTCTAAGAGAGTCAATTGCTGTGTCTTCTGAAATACCATGATCTGAGAGAAACACCAGACATTTGCCCTGGTGCACACCTTGAGCAACTCCTCTGCACCAAGAGTCTTTAAAAAACTCCTCATCTATCCACTCACACTTTGGCAGATGTTCAGGAATGAGTAATTCCAGCGAAGCAAATCCGTCTGCAGTCTTTTCAAGTTTCACGTTGAAAGTGCCATTAAGTATGACCCATACAATTGTGCTAATCTCTGTATTTCCAGCCTTACTCATTTGAAATTTGATCCCATCTTTCAGATTTCTTATTATTTTGGAGGATATTGAAGTTTCCATTAAATTGATAGGAATATGAGGGGAGACATTGTTTTTACTGGAAGGTTGACTGACAAGTTTGCTCCGCCTTGTCTTCGGTTTGGTTGACAGTATCGGGATTTTGACATCTTGGCCTTCAACAGGCAACATGCCTGGTTTAGAAAGAGCTTGATTCTGACCCTTTATATCATTGATTATATCTGAACTTCGTCGACAGGTCAAATGCGATTCTGCCTTTTCAGTTGGACTCATGGGTAGAGCGGAAACCACATCTTTTTTATCAGTTGCACAGCCATTGTCAGATGCTTCATGTGCCACTGCACAAGTGCCTCTTTCTTCAGGTATCTCAATCTTAACTTCCCACCGAGTTCCAAGTTGACTAACAAAGTCCACCATGAGAGGCTTTCCCATTACAGCATCGGAAAATTTGGCCTTGGCTTTATATGCGCTGGAATCTTTAAGGGAGCAAAGAATACTGAATCTTGGCTGAGAGAGATAGTCCCGAGTCATGCAGTAAGTCTTGTCTTTGCCCACGATTTCTGTGTTTCCATAGTCTAGAAACTCAACTTTAACAGAACCGCTTTTTTCATGACTTTTCACTACCGCACGATATAGAGCACCATCTTCATTATATTCAGCTAGAACAAGATCATTGATTTTTAAATTTACTGCTGTGGTCCTCCGAGATCCTCTACAGAAATTTGAGTTGAGATTTTCCCTTAACTTCAAGATGGCTGGTTCATCCTCCTGTATTTGGAGGAAAAATCCCTTGAGTGTATTGATGTGGGAGACGTAACACCGAGCCCTGAAGCCCACACTTACTACATTCTTGGGCAGACTGGAAAGTGTAGGCATTTCCTCCGTGGGCAGCGGTTGCTCTTTTACAGTACATTCATTATGTGTTACAGATTTTTCCTTTTCAATCACCTTTTCTTGGGGTTTTATATTACTAATGGTCTTTTGGCTTCTTCTTTTTCTCGATGCTTTCTTGACAGAAGATATGTAGGCATTGGATTTGGAAGATTCCAATGACACCATTGTCCGATGGTCGTCCTGGCATTTATTTTGAGTCTCCATGTGCCAATTGTGGATGTAATTTGTACCATTTGCCTTTGGCCTGGAGATATCAATGGTGTTTTTTGCAAAAGGTGTTCGAGTGGAAAGTAGCTCCTTCACTTTCTCATTAATGTGAATCTCTCCATGAAACAAATCGACAATAAAAGAATCATCTTCATTCTTTCCAATGACAACAAGTCTGACTGGATTGTTGAGGATGGTGTCTTCTAGCCATTGTTTGACCTCTGCAGAGAGTTTCTCCTTTGGGATTTGAGCAAGATTACATTTGATAGCCTGCATAGGGGTGTACAACAAGTCAACTGAATCTCTGGGAATGCAAATGACGTTGCTGTTCGGTGATGCCTGTGTATTTCCATAATCCACAAAGAACACAGAGGCATGCCGACGGGATGGACTAGAGTGTGCTAACCCCCTGTGCCATTTGCCATCAAGGTATTTTGCCAGGCACAACTTCTCTGATCCCGTATTGCCCTCCATTATTTCCTTACTCTCATTTGAGATTTGCGCGTTAATTTTGTCCATGACATCATCGTTTCGGGCAAGCTGGCAGTAGAATTCCCATGGGCTGCTCACATGAGTTATCCAGACTTGCTCCTCACTTCCATTGCTGAGGTTAAAGCTGGAGTAAACGAAAGAATCTGGATATATGTGTGACACAAATTTAGCTGGGATTTTTACCTCTCTTGCCATGCCCTGTTCCACAAGAGTTTTCGTCAAGCACTTTTGAGTTTTGGCATTGTATACGTCAACAACATTTTGAAGTCCTTTATTTCTCACAATGTGCTGAGAAATAATACAACATCTTAGGTCGGCAGCGCGGTCTTGCAAGAACATTCTTACTAATTCACATGCATCCGTTCCAAACTCCCAGCTGCTCTTTGGGTTAATGGGTTCAATGAGGTTGTAAAGACTGCATCTGAAGGCCTGGCATTCCAATTCAATGTATTCTGGTAGTATTGCCTGGACATCATCCTCATCGACTTGTATAGTCATGCCATAGTCAACTAACAATACTATCATATACCTGCTCCATTTTCTTGTTATATAGGCCCTGTACCATCTTCCATCCATTGATGACTTTGCAACACAAGATGATATCCCACGCTGAATGGGAATTGTGTGCATTGCATAATACTGCTGCATCTTCTCCATAAGTGCCTCTAAAGATGGAAGAGCGCTAAGCAACTGGCACCAGAAATCAGATGGAGAACTTATGTGTGAGCAGTGAATGGCAAACTCACAACCAGGTTTTAAGTAAAATATCTTGAATCTACCATGTGCTTTAGTCAGTACATTTGTGTTTTCCGAGTACTTTTCCTTCAAGTTTTTTGCATTAACTTCTTCAGCCATCGTATTGTTGTTCTCCTCTCGCTCTGAATTTTCCCTTGACATTTCTTGTGGTGTGAAACTCAACTGTGACAATTGTTTTCTCATTGTTTTCTCAGATGGCATTCCGATCTTTGGTACTAGTGTTTTTGATGACATGCACTTCCAGTATTCAGCTTGATTTGATGAGATTAGGACCTCAGCGATACTCTGATTCTTGTCACCTCCCATATCACAAAGATCAACAACCAGTGTTTCTTTTCGGAGAATGACAACACGGACTTGCATTTTTCTGTCCAACACAGCTCGCCTGAAAAACTGAGTGTTTGCGGAAGTCCAAACATCACTTACGGGAATAATATTGTTAAGAGTACATTTAAGGGCAAACGCTGGTTCACTGGCTAATTTGTCAGGTATTTTTTTCACTAACTTACGTGGCACTTTTTCTGTGTTCCCAAAATCAATGAAAAACACTTCAGCTCCGCATCCAAGATTCTTTATCACAACAGCGCGGTAAAATTGCAGGTCTTCCTCATGCATCGCACAGCAAATTGTGCCAGGCTTGGGATCTTCGAGAACCTCTTCCTCTAGCTTCAATTTACTGAAGTGATTTGTCAACGTTTCCATAAGTTTTTCAAAGTCCATATTCCGTTTTTCTGTTGTCACCCAGAAATGGTGGGGATTTTGGACATGGACCACGTAGCCCATAAATTCACTGCCTGCTTGCACTTCCTCTGCTTGGAGTGAATTATTCAAGACATTAGCCGTGAAAGCCTCAAAGCCTCCCTGATGTAACTTCTCCTCACTCACTAACAATTTGTTAGTCTTCATTTTCAGAAGATCTTGAATTGGTTCTGGTTCCATTATATAGCTATGTTCAGCACTGAGCACTCTAATAGAATAGATATTCAACTCCTCATCAAAACTACAGATTTCAGCATCCATCACTGCTCCAAGCAAGCCCTCCTTCAGGTAATTCAGCTGTTGAGCTTTGACCGCCTCATCTTGATCAGTCACAGAGGACAATGAGCACGGGAAGGCCATGATGGGTGTCGAAAGCAAATCAGGTGGCAACCTTTGGACATTCTCAACTTTGACCAATTCACTGAATCCATAGTCAATAAAGAAGACTCTGACTTGAGAGTTCAGAGGTAGAAACTGCACAAAACCTCTGTACCACCTCTCATCTTTACCCTTCACTGAACAGGGTAGGTCCAGGTTTTCCAGAGGCTTCTGATTGCAATCTTCACTTCTTGACTCACAAGTTGCAGCCAACTCCTTTGACATTACCTGCAGAGCTGCAGCCATACTGGTCATCCGACAGTAAAACTCCCCAGGGTTCACTGCAGCAGTTACTTTCACTTTAACACGTGTCCCTGTACTCATTGTGGGCATGCGGTGTAAAGGGATATTCCTAAATCTCTCCACATTAGATTGTTGGTGACCCAAGTCCTGTGTCTTCAGATTCTCGACGACTAAATCTGGAACAGGTTCGACATTTCGCTTAAGAGGTACCTCTGTAAGCATTTCAATCATGAGGAGAAATGTATCTTTGTCCACATGCTTCCCAAAACCCTGACCAACAAGGTCCTTGTTTATTCCAAGGGTTTCCAATATGAGGACATTGTGGGGAAAGATGGCTTGGATGTATCCGGTGAGCTTTTTCCCAATTAAGGAGGACAAGTACTGCTTTGCAGCCGAATCCCAGCAGTCTTGAAGTGGGAGCACATTTGCAAAAAAGCCACAGACTATCTTTGGAGGAAGACTTAACAGATCATCTGAACATGAAGACAAGTGGGCAATGTCCACACTCAAGACATTTCCATGGTCGATGAGAAAAACATCACACTTGTCCTTCTGTCTGTTCTGAACTCGTCCTCTATACCAGCAAGCTGTGTTCAAATCTTCTACAAGGCAAATATCTCCGACATCCGCCGCAGCTGCGGCCTTTGGTGCGTTTTGAATTTCCACCTGCAGGATGTTGTAATCTAGTTCACATATACTGAGGTCCTTTCCTTGGAAGCATATTAAAATGCCATCAGCATTCCAGTCTAGGTAAGTTAGTTTCAGGTTCACTGGGAACACAGGATGTGATGCACATAAGCCTGAATCTTGAGACCTGTAGATTAAAGCAGGTTACATTATCAGAATTAAAAATAACCTTTTTGATTAGAAATGTAAATGTGCGGTTAGCAAAATAGGGCTATGGTTCATCACAAAAGAGGTGAATCTGTTCAGCTGGATCAGAAGTTCATTTCTATGGTTACTGGTAGGAAAAAAACAACTTTCATATTAACCATCAAACTGTAGTTTTTTTATAGTGTAAAAGTGGACAATTAGATACAATCATAAAACTGTCAAGATTCAATCTCTGCAATTTCACTAGTGGCTTTCTATGCTTTTCTATAAAAGGAGTAGCTTATTGAAAGTGATAGTTCAGATTAATTGACATCAGGTGGTATGAGTTATGATACCATAATGTTATTGACGCACAAACATGACTTCGGTTGGCAGTTCCTATGGTCAGAGACAGAGCTGGGTATTCAAAAAAAATAATTGTACAATTTAACTAGACGACATACCTATTGGAGGTATGTAGGCATTTAGGAGAGATCGTAGTGGAGTTTTTAACTAGATCGATCAACACAATCTAGCAAATAGAGTATGCCTGAGGAGTGGAGAAGAAGCATCCATCCATTGTCAACCGCTTATCTGAAGTTGGGTCATGGGGGAACAGGAGCCTATCTTAATTCTTATTGGGTGAAAGGCCGCCAGTGCGAAGAAGCATACCGTACCAATTTTTAAGAATAAGGGAGATCTGTAGAGCTGTAGTAACTACAGGGGTATAAAGCTGATCAGCCACAGCCTGAAGACATGGGAGAGAGGTGGAAGCTAGACTAAGAGGAGAGGTGAGGATTAGTGAGCAGCAGTATGGCTTCATGACACCAAAGCGGACCACTGAGGAAAAGTTTGCTTTGAGAATGTTGATGGAGAAACATAAAGGTCTAAAAGTGTCTTTGTGGATGTAGAGACAGCATATGACGGGATGCTGAGAGGAGGTGTGGTGCTGTATGAGGAAGTCAGCAGTGACAGAGAAGTGTCTTAGAGTGGTGCAGGATATGTACCAACTGGTTATAACACTTCCATGTATCCATTGTCAACTGCTTATCAAAAGTCGGGTTACAGGTTCATGCTGGAGACTATCCCAGCATTCATTAGGTGAAAAGCAGGGAAACACCCTGAGCAGGTCATAATTCCATCATAGTGCCTGCACAATAAGGGGCAATGTGTCTTGCTCAAGGATACATCCAGATGCTTTCTGCAGGGGCCATATATCAAACAAACAGTCTTCCAATTACTAGATGACCCCCGCACCTCCTGAGCTATGGCTATAACACTTCAAGGATTAAATATAACTCCTTAGTCAAACACATTAACATTGAAAGTAAAATGCTGTTGCGATTTTACTTCTGCTATTCTTATTTCCCCACTTACCCGAGATGTTCTGTACTTGACATCATCATGGCAACTGACACCTCAAGTGCTGATACCTATAAGGACAGAGAGTGTAGCAGTTAACGGTTACACAAGAGAAATGCAGAGGCTTTTCCTGCTGTGAAAAAACTTTAAGAGCATGCCAAATTTACTTCAGATTAAAATCACACTAGGGGTGGCCTGGCTCAGTGGGTAGAGCGGTCGCCTGGCAATCGGAAGGTTACAGGTTCGATCCCCGCACCTGCAGAGAAGCGTGTCGAGGTGTCCTTGAGCAAGACACTGTTCCCCTAACTGCTCTGCCCTGTGATAGACTGGTGACCTATACAGAGGATACTCTGCCTTTCACTCAATAAGTATGGAGATAGGCTCCAGGTCCCCCGTGGCCCAATTTCGGATAAGCGGTTGACAATGGATGGATAAAAATCACACTGCTCAACTAGTGACTGCTTCGACTAAAACACCAGTTCCCCTATATTTGCTATAGAAGTTGAGTTTCTAGTCTTAAAGGGTGTGAAAGGGTAGGGCCTATATTTGTTGGATGATTGCATAAATAGTAGTACTTGTAACCCAAATGGTGTAACACCATCTGCTTGTAAAATATGTTAATACTCAAATTACAGTGTAGTAGGACTGAATTTTGAGTCAAATATAAATCAAATAATTACATTACAGGCATTTAGGAGACGCTCTTATCCAGACCGACGTACATCAAGTGAGCAGTTAGGGGTTTAGTGTCTTGCTCAAGGACACCTCGACATGCTATGTGGAGGACTGGCGATTGATCCTGCAACCTTCCAATTGCCAAATGAACGCTCTACCCACTGAGCTGTCCTATGCTGCCCCCATGATGAAGAAATTAATCAAACGCTGAAATTACTATTCAAATGTGTGTTTAAACTTTTAAAAAATATGTTCCTGGCAGGATGTCTGAAAGGGGGTCGGGCCTTAATCTCCCATGTTCCATCTAGGTTCAAGTGCACCATCACAAAGCGTGAACTAATTGTGACATTTAAAAAGGAACCTTCTTCTAAATGTGAGGCCAACATTAGCGAATCTCACCCTTGCCCTTTATATACAGATGATTACCCTAGATTTGTAAAACTCATGCAGAATCTGGCAGATGCTTACTTGATTCAACATAGTTGTCCGTCAAGATTTGCACGAATCTAGGGTTACCATCTAGATTTAACCTCTCTCAAATTGGCCTGAAAGACTAAAATGCTTTTGTCACATCTAATGAAAAAACATTTCAAAGTCCAACTCTAAATCCCAATCCCATGTTCAATCAGCTAACATTGAAATTTAATTCAGAAGTTTATTCCAAAAAATGTTTCATCACTCAAACAGGTGACATCTTGAGACTGAGCAAGTTAAAGGCATCCACCCCCCTTTGTAAACAGTGCATCAATCCCACACCCCAACTTGCATATGAACCCATCCTATTGGGGTATGGCATCGATGCACTGTTTATAAAGGGGGGGTTCTTGCAATCTGCTTAGACTTAAGATATCACCTGTTTGAGTGATGAAACATTTTTTGAACAAACTTCTGAATTAAATTTCAATGTTAGCCGATTGAACATGATTGAACAAAAGCTTCTGGGTTCCAGTTGAAGCGATTCTCCTCTTTTTGTGATTCCTTTACCTGGATTATTGAGCATGTATCGAGACATTGAAATCTAATGTTACAATATCAGAACTGGCAGATAGTGATGGACCCATATATATCATCACACCAAACCATTTAAGAAATGATGTGTGGAAAGTTTTTGAATTTCCATCAACAAATAGACAAATATCAAAGATTAGTAATGTTGCAATGCTCTCTAGTGGAGAGTATGTATAACAACCACATGCTAGTGGTGGCACTAGCATATTATAAATAGTAAATATAG
>OMLC01000414.1:3417-19569 GCA_900302585.1 Regalecus glesne
AAGACTGCTTGCTAACTTGTGACCATGCACACATGTCTATTCCAAAAATGTTAACTCGTCCGTTTGTATAGGAGCAGTGAAGTGCCAACGTATGACGCTTAGAGAGAAGATAGGGGGTTCAGTGTCTTGCTTAAGGACACCTTGACATGCTTTTGCACCTTGCTCTGATTACTAGATGACTGCCCTACCTCCTGTTTGTGTGTGTGTGTGTGTGGGTAAAACACAGGGCAAGACAATGTGAGAAAGGAAGAGAGAAAACTTATTACCAGAGAAAGAGGGAAGAGCAGCAATTCCTAGCTGTATTAGACCATTAGGCTGACGGGCTCATGATGTAAAGCATTAATATTTGAAGATTAAGATTAACTTTTTTCTTCTGTTGACTCATCTACACTACAATACAGAGCAGACAGGAGTGGATGAGTTGCAGGGAGACAAAAGGACTGGTTATTTCACTGTTGTGAGGAAGATGACCAAACTGTGTAGTGACAAGCCTGGGTGTTTAAGGCACTGCTTCATCCTTTCACATTGTTCAACACGCCTTAAGCAGCAGTGTTATTGGGAGTCATGCATATTTTCCTCATGCATATTTTTTGAGAGAGTTATCACAGCTTTGCGACTAGCAAGCAAAAGTTTTATAATTCACAGTTTTGTTTTATTTTCAAACACAGTGCAAAATAAAAATTACACTCTAGGTATTTAAACAAATACCATAATACACTGTTGCAACTGCACCCTTACACACTACATTATCACAAAGCAAACGTTTCGATAACAAAGCATCCAACCATAACTCACCACTTGCAGTCTCCCTCAGCCTCACTATGGTCTGTAGCCCTTTGCTTTACAAGCTTTTGACATCTAAATGAGCACCATAGATTTGATACAGCTTGATCTGTATTGTTTCAGGTTGAATGTAAACACATGCTTGTTGGTGTCATCACATGTGAAAGATTATAAAGTATTTATTTTAAAACTCTTATTTTTGGACACAGGAGCCATGGTAGCTCAGGGGTAGAGCTTTGAGAACTAAAAACCCAGAGGCTGTGGGTTCAAGTCCGCTGTGGGGTGTCAGGAAGGGCATCCAGCCTTAATCCCCCACGCCCACCCTGGGATGGAGTGGCGACCTGTCTAGGGTGTTTCCCTGCCTGCCACCCAATGAACACTGGGATAGGCACCAGCAGATCCGCGACCCGACTTTAGATTAGCGGTTGACAGTGACATGACATGATATTTTCAGATATATTTTAATGCACTGTAGCACAACACTATTATGCACTATTATTATTTCTTGCCATCAAGAAAGTCTTCAGTATTTCTTCATATTCCCCAAGTGGTCCATACATATTCATTGCATATTAGCTTTTTGGTGTTGCATTTTGAAGCACAGGGGGTTAATGATGATTTGGATTGTTTTGCTTTGTATTGTGATGGTTATGAAACCACATTCTTGGTTTTAATGAATTTTCTGTCAACTTCTTCATCGCCCCCTTAGCATCTTACATTTTCATTATTTCCAATAACAAGCACGATTGAAGTGGGGGGAAAAAGTGTGTTTATTCTAATGATCTCTTGGAGTCATTGGAGTTTGCATCAGAGTTCCAAATCTTTTTTTAATTTTGTCAAGTCTCAAGTCATCAAACATGTGACTTGATTCTAACTCACGTCCAAGGCTTGTGACTCAACTCCACATCACTGTTGTTTGCAAATATATATGTGGCATAATGTTTTATGTAGCTTATCAGTACGAAAGCAGACTTGCCTCCCACCACAATTCGCATTAACATCCTTTTAACAGGCCTTTGACTTTATGATTCTTTTCTTGATGGTGACCTTTTGCAACTCATAAAGCGCAATAGTGTTGTACTACTTCGAGGCGCCACCACATAAAGAGTTATGACCCACTAAAATGCACTATTGTTCAAGTGAAGATGTTAAGCCAGTGTATTTACCATCATCGGTGAAGTCATACTTAAAAAAATTCTCCAAGGTGTCATAAATCATGTGATTTTTGCAGAACTTGTGAGCAGCTTTTGTAGTACCGAGTGCCTGGAATGAAACGATCATCTGAATGAATGGCAATAATAAGCAGCTCTGGTCGGTTCGTTTGACTTGCTGTCCATTTATTAGACATTAGATCAGAAATGATGTTTTTATAACATGTTGAACTTATAAACACACTGCCAAGACATGTTGATTATGAATATGAGAATCTACTGCTCTGAGAGGCTAGTCAGTTGTATTACCATGAGACTTTGTTTGTACAAGAGCTTTGGAATTGTGGAACAATGAAATGTCTAATACTGAGACAAATCCAATGTTGAAATTAAAATTCTGTATCCACAGGAAAGTGATCTGTACAGCCTTTTTGGGGGGATGAAGTGTGGACATGTCCCTGCTCTCATCTTTGCTCTCACCTCCTCTTCTACCAGCCTGAATTTTCTTCTCTTGTCCTCTCTTTTTTTAAATCTTACACTTCTCCATTCCACTGCCCCCTCTCTTCCTCTTCCTGTCAACCTCATATCCCCTTTATTCCTTTACTTTCACTCATCCTCCCTCCCTACCTTCTGCTCACTGTCTTCCTAACTGTTTCCCTCTCCTCCTTTGTATGTCCTCATTTACCCTCATCTCATGTGTCCCATTCTTTCCCCCATTCTTCCCTGCTCTCTGCTCTCCACTCATCTTAAGGGTTAGGGTGTAACTCCATGGTTGTCCCTGTACTCGCCTGGGCTGCTTCAGTATTTTTAACACTACTCCTTGCATGGCTGCGGCTGCCACTTAGGAGAGACATGTATTATTAAACCTTCCCTCTCTTGCTCTTTCCCAGGTCTTCGCTTGTTGTCTCTGTCCCCACCTTTGTTGTTGTCCATTGTCGTTTGTGTGACTTTTGTGTGTATTTTTGTGTTTTGTGCACCTCTGTCTTCTTGTTTTATGTGTACGTATGAATTGTTTATGACCTGTCCGAAAAGAGCCTTTTCATGCCTTGCAAATGTGTCCACATGACAATATTCCAAGTGAATGTGTTGCTGTTTCCTCTCTATCACTCACCGTTTTGCTGGTAAAATCTCTCTCCCCTCAGAAGCAGGAGCTGCTGCTAAGAGTCTCAGTGAACTGCCTGAGTTCCCTGCTAAGCTTTCTACACAGGAGGAGTCCTGCCACAGGTAATATAGTGAGAGATATTTTCCTGTATTCACTGTATTTACCAATACTATTAAAGTATGGCCATGCCAACAAACCCACATTGAACTGAAAGGAGATGTGTGCTTATGTGTGTGTGGTGTCTCCTGGATCTCTACCTTGTCATGATGGAGAAGCTTGCACATACTAATGATTCCAAGAGGTATGCCATCCAGAGCTTGGCTCCTTGTAGCGTCACCCAAGGCTGAAAGGTCAGGGGAGAGATAGATCTCAATGGCAGAGCTGGCATTACAACGGCACTGAGGGTAGATGAAAGCTACAAGAGGGGGTGGTCCCCAATCCTCTTGGTTCTCCATTCGACTTTGAACTTTGGCTATACCCTGCCAAGGACTGCGTGGTGGCTGCAGGCGCATCAGCCTTGCCATGTAAAAAGCTGTCACGCACAGGCGTCTTGCCATTATGTGACTCATGATCAGCCTCTGTGCCCAACTGAAGATCCAAAAGGACCCAGAGGGAGGACAGTCACACTCAACCTCGAGTGACCACTGTGTGTGTGTGGGGGTGTGGGTGTGTGTGTGTGACAGAGGGAAAGAGCTTGTATATGTGTTCAAAAAGCATATGGATACTCCAGTTCTTATTTTCTTTCTAACAACCTTCCATATTGGGTTTTATCTTACCATGCTCATTTCTTTATTTTCCACACATGGCACATGCCTTGCTCTCTTTAATGTTTAATATTGTTCAGTGTGCCCCCCGTTAATTGTCACACAATGGACGGATTGAAGTAGAATTGAGCTGAAGTTCATTAAGCAGGCTAACCTTTCTTTTTTCTCTCCTGTCTCTGGCTGGGTTCTTCCTATGTGTGTTCAGCCCAGCATGTGGCATGTCAGCCCTGGAGCCGATTCCTCGTCCACTCACTGCTTAACTCAGGAGAGAGCTGCCTGCTCCACCCAGCCACTCTCACACTCCTCACACTAGTGAGATGCACACACATCACACACACATGCGCATGCATGCAAACATGAACTCCAAAGGCTATTATGTTGAGTAGTCATAAATTATTGATATTATAGAGTTAAAACCGGGTGATGTAAATACCCGAGTTGCAGAAAGACTTGATCACAGGATTGGCAAATGTAGTGCAGCACAGGGAAGTCTAATACCGTCTGACATAAGACTACATAGTGCAGAATACAGTACATCACAGCAGAATACAGAGCAACACAATGCAGTACATTGCAGTCCACAGCCAGCCAAAGCCTCCAATAGAAATTCGGAGACCATTTGTATGTTGTGGTGAAAAATATGTTATTTTATTGTTCTATTATTGAGTTCTAATTGGTGGCTATAACTCCCAAGTTGTTCTCTCTTTTTATTACTGTTTCAATTTATTCCTGCCTTCCATTCTTTCTTTCACGTGCACACTATTTAACCTTCATGTATCCAGGGAAGGTTGACTGAAATGAGCTCAGTTTTGCAGTGACTTATTGCTTCACACCTACAAGCTGCCAGGTACAGCTGCAGTCTGTGGACCAAGGAGCACTGAACATTTCCTATTGATCATTTATTTTACACACCTAGAATCCTCCAAACCATCTGAGATTCAAACCAGTGATTCTGACAGTCTCAAGCTTACTCTTTCTTTGCTAACTGTTTTTTCACTGTTGTCATACTCCTTTTTCTCTCTTTCTCTTAATTAGCTCTAACCCTTTGTGTGTACCTGTCCCCTGGTATGTATGTATATATAATTTCATATTTGTGGGCATCTATGACTGTACATGCATGTGTGTATATGTGTGTTTCCTCTCTAGCTCCTGAGGTATGGTGGCAGTATGGTTGTGCTGTGGGACCCTGACCTAAATCAGGTGTTGGAGGCAACAGAGAGGAGAGCTCCCAGGGAGCATGGACACACACAGGCCCTGAGGCAGCTCCTTGCACAAGTACAGCCTGAGATAACGCACATATGCATGCATGGATTTCTGTCATATTATATTTTTCTGTAACTGTACACACAAATACATAAATACATATACACACACATGTAGTTATATTAATGTTGGACACACACTAATACACATAAAGGCTCTTCAAATGCATTTGCCCAGGAATATCTACAGTCCCTGTAAGCTGACTAACACGCTTGAGACACTGGAGTTTTTCAGCTCTGGACACCTATTTGTTTGTTGGGAACATGGAGGATAGTGAAGTGTGTGACAGCAAGAAAACAAGGAAGTAAAGTTTGAAGACCCGGTTACTGTATCCAAATATTATTGCAGCGTTTTGCATGGCAGCATTTTGCACAGCAGCACTGCAAGGACAAGTACATATCCTAGTTACCAACCACAGCTTCACTGACACAGGCTTAATGTACGACAACATGACGGTATAGATCCAATTCTCCTTTGGACATTACAGTGGCAACTTGTTGATTGAAGTGTGCTAATTCAGAAATTATTATTATTATAGTTTATAAGCCATTGAAAGCGCATGAAATGTTTTACCAGTTACAATTTGAGTTTCTTTTGGCAGTGGACCACACAGTCCACACTATATTATCATGTGTCTTAAGTTATGATAACTACTAACTTGTAGAGTATAGGAACCATAGCAGTGTGGAAGCATTTGGTTATTTTCAAGGAAAATCCTGCTTGCTTGTTGTTGTTGTTTTTGTTTTTTTAATTATTTTTTCAAAAAAAGCTTTATTTTCTTCATCATCAGGAGTCAACCCAGCAATGGGTAGTTAAATATTAAAAAAAATAATTAGTTATTGAGCAGGGGGGCGTGGTAGCTCAGTAGTAGAGTGCACAATTTAGGAACTGAGGAAACAAAGGCAGTGGGTTCGAACCCGGTGTGGAGTGTCAGGAAAAGCATCCAGTCTTAATCCCTAAGTTTCATCTAAGCCCATGTCCATCCCCACAAGATCGAGCCTAATCATGACATGTAAAACAGACTTCTTCTTTTTTCTTATTGAGTAATTTAGCCTCAACCAGCTGCTGCATACTGAGCTGCAATTTAATCATTGGGGCAATCCCTGACTGTAAGAAAGTCCACTAAAAGAGCTCTTTTTGGCACTAACAGGCTTAGAATGTCATGAGAAGAGTCAGAAGAGCCTTATACAACGCCAGTCATTAAATTATGTAGATATCAATCAATTTTTAACCTAGAGCAGAAGTCTTTAATCCCACAAGGAATGAGTTGTTGCATGGAGACCAGTGGAAGTGTGAGAATTAGGAATGCTGTCAAGGAAAAATTGTTAGACTACGGTTTAGTGTTGTCAAAAATACATAGGGAATGGTTTTTTTTGTCCCTTTCTAATTTGTGCAGCAAAATGTCATAACACTCTCCATGTTGCTTTCATAGATAACAGATTCAACCTTTAACAGATGGGGACAACCAGAACTTGCGGCTAGTCGTGCTACTTATGGCTCTAAAATCTCCTGTTGAAATTCTACACCGAGCATGTTTATCAGGTCTGTGATGGTGATTTTGAAACCTATGACCACTGCCAGCCAAAGTGGAGAAAATATCCCCAAAACCAAAGCACTTGCTTTCGAAAGAATAATAGTGTTTTAAGCATGGTCGACCTGCTGCAGACAGAACGGAGATAATGTTATTTAGCTATTAACCAAAGCTATTATGCTGAGCTGGCATCATTATGTAGACCACATGGGAACAAGGCAGGATTAGAAATACCCATTAAGTTTAAAAAAAAAGAAAAAAAGGATTAATGCTTACCGGTTGTATGACCTAGAAGAATTGTTTTATGCCCAGTAGCCAAATAACATGGCTGAGTGATCATCACATCAAGACTGCCAATATAAAGCAGCAGCTAATCTCAGTCTTTCTAACAGAGGCATTCTTCCTGTGTCACCATCAGCTCACAGCTGATGAGACACCAGCAGCCTCATGAGCTGTGTCTTCACTATAGCTGCTTGGCCCTGTTCTATCTGTCGCCCCTCTTGTGCTCCTTACCCTCTTATTCAATTAGTTGGATGACCATTGAGTTGAAAGGCCTCTTCCATGTCCTCAAAAATCAGGAAAAAGTGCAGCCATGACCATAGAGCATCAGGAAGGGCATGCAGCCTTGGTTCCTCAAGCTCCAGCTCCTCCGGTTGGTTGTATGATGTGTGTGGGTGATGGCTGTGAGTGGGCTTATCAAACCAGCAGTCAAACATGTTCAAGTCGTCTGCCGGTTGGTGTTCTCTGGAGTGTGGGGGGATGCTTTCCTTTAGTTGGTGATATCCTGCATGCCTCTCCACATAGATGCGGGCTTTTTAGCTGAAAATCTGTTTTTCATTATATTAGATGTATGACAAACAAGTAAGTCAAAGCCAAAAACCTTGTTTAGCACAGATTAGCTAGGTACTGAAACCCGATATGTTGAGCACACCATGTTTTCTCATGAGAGAACCATGAAACATGGTTGGATCATCTTCCAGACCACACTGCAAAGATTGACTGTGCACTGTACAAAGGCCATAACCTTAATCTTTATTCTTGAATGACAGAGTGATAGCATACAATATCCTGGTTTGGGCTTTGGAGTGGGGGGTGCTGTTTGTGTGGGTGTGTGTGTATATGCACATATATGCTTGTGTGTATTTGGGTATGCATAAGTGTGTCCATGCCTGTGTGTGATGAGGAAGGGGAGGCACATAGGATGAGAGGATTCAGTGTGACAGACAGAATTTTCTGAACAGTCTCATGACAGTACAAAGCTGCACCCCCATCACACACAAACACAAACACACATGCACACACACTCACAAGTTTCTTAGGTTTCACACGTTTCGTCTATCTGCCACTGGTGTGGAATGAAATCTCTGCTTGTGAGGAAGCTCTCTGAGCTCGTTCGTCATGACTGATCTGCTATCATACTGCCTTGCCGCTGCCTGCCAACAGGGCCTGGCACAGCTGTCAACTCTTTCTGTCGTTGTTTCTGTGTTTGTATGAACATGTGTCTGTGGTAATGTGTGTGTATTTGCATTTGCTGCTTGAGTCTACACCCCTTTGACATATATGGGGTCATGTTCAAAAATACATTTTTGGCTTCCTATCTTTGTTCCTCCATATGTATGTAAATGGTGTGAGGGTTAGGAAAGACAATGCTGCCGCATTAGTGCATGCTTGGCTGGCTTGTCAGATTAATGTTGGTCTGAGGGGAGATTTGATGTTATTATCTCTGCTTCCCCCCGACCTCTAATAACTCTCTCCAGGCAACGGCCTTTCACGTATTATTCTCTTTCTCCCTTTCTTTTGAGACCTGTTACACTCATCTCTGTTTTCTCATCTCTCCCTCTTTCTCCTATCCTCTCTCTAGTCTTGTCTCTACTGTCAGCCAGATCCCACTCCCTCTTACCCCTAGGGGATTTTAGTATTTCTATCATCTGTTGGTCCAGCCATAGCTAGATTTTAATATCAAAAGAAGAAAAACACATTCGACCGGATAGACTTGTAGTCATGATCGCATAAACCGAGACCAAGACAATACCAAAACCAGAGGCTATAGAGACCAAGATACAACCAAGACCAAGACCATGTAAAAGTGGTCTCGGTCTCAAGACATACAACTCTACGATGTGGACCAGCAGGTAGAGCCTGGAATCATAGCCATGCGTTTGGCTGGTCCCTACTGACTTCAGCCACCACTTAACCTGTCAATGCTCTCTATAAATATTCCCCTTTCAAAGCAAGAGGGTAGCAACAGAATTGTCCGGATCCTCCCAGACCTTGAGTGTTATCTTTAGTGGTGGAGAGGATGGCATCATGGTGATGACGGTGCTTATGATTATAATAATGGCACCTGTAACTTTTTATTGGTGGTGTAGATATTTGAAGAGCTATGACAATGTTTGTGCTGCTGCTGCTGGTGATGATAATATTGTTGGGTTGTTTTCATTAGTTCATGTGTATAGTTGTGGTGGGAATCTAAATTTGAATGTCATACAGGATCATTGATTATGTTTTTTCAATTATTATTATATGTTCTTTATGAGGGACGCAGTAGCTCAGTGGTTAGCGCACCTGCTTCAGGAACCGACAAGCCAGAAGCAGCAGGTTTGGATCCACCGCAGGGTGTCAGGAATGGCATCCACCCCTAATCCCCTAAGCTCCATCTAAATCTGTGTCCACCCCCACAATGTGGGACTAATCGTGACACATAAGGACAGGACAGGCTATGTTATAAAAAAGTTCAATGAACGGGATGCAAGATTGAGAGAAGAAGAGTGAGCACCCAATCTAAGACAGCGAAACCCCCCTAAAAGAATAAAAAGCAGTAGAAGACTTTGGAAACTTATGAGTTCAGAACACTTCCGTTCCCTGTTCAGTTTGAAACGGGTGAGTGATAGGCAATGAGAGTGACGTCAGGTTGCTGTTATTTTGGTTTTGCTATTACAGAGGGATGCAACTTCTTGGGAAAGGAAAGACAGACAGGGGTCAGATATCACTTAGTGCAGCTTTAACCCATTTGTCTTGTCCTCTCCCCCACACACATCCTCCTTCCCCTGTCCTCATCTCCCTTCTTCTATCCATCTCTCCTCCTCTCTTCTATTCCCCTCAATTCAATTATTTATCTCCCCCCCTTTTTTCATTCAGATCCAGTGCTGCAGTCTGGAGCCACCACTTACAGATGAACAGAGGAGGAGAGTGAGAAGAGTGATGGAATCCTTGGGCCCTCAGCCCTCTGCTGAAAGTCCTAGCGATGACTTATCCACCAGACTTGTGTATCCTTTAACTGCCCTGCTCCATATGCATAGAGGCAAAAAATTACACACTCAGACTTGGTCTTTGGAAAAATATTTAAGTTGTACCGTCTTTGTGATCCAATATACACATATAAACACATATACTTGCTCACTCACTCACATCATTGCAGACAATTAGTCCCTACATTTTGGGGGGGTGCGTGGACTTAAACAGAGTTTGAGGGATTAAGGCCAGATAACTTTCCTGACACCCCATGGTGGTTTCAAACCCACATCTGGCTTGTCAGTTCCCAAAGTGCACACTCTACCCACTGAGTTATCACAGCCCCCTCACCATCACAAACAGTGTTGTGTCACAAAAACCTATTGGCACATCAGAATTATTCCTCCCCAGTTACTAGTTCTATTTAGATGTCATGTTTTTTTCCAAAGCATCTCTTTGAAAGTGTAATACATATTCATTACTTTTCCCTAACTCAATTTTAGGGCTAAATGTACCCATTGGGCTGGTAATCATCGAGGTCTTTTCCATCTCTAACTACCACAAATACATTGTCTTCTGTCTTTACTCACTCTATCAACATTTTCTTGCGGTCTCTCTCAAACACAATCTGTTACTCTGCTTTGTCCCTTCTTAACCACCATCCTCAGGTGTGTGGGAGACTTGTCCATCTGTCTGACTGACTTCTCACTGAGAGCTGCTGAATATCCTGAAGGACCGTCCCATACTTTTTAACGAGTTTTTGGCATCTAAATTGATTCATAGTTATTATTGTCTTGGTTATTTGGGTTCCCATCTCGTTTCTGGGCTGTCAAGATATTTTTTCCAACAAATGCTTGTCACTATTTATATTTTCTTGTTGTAATTTTGCTCTTTTAAAGCAGTTTTTCGTATGTAATTCAGTTTGTATTTCAAATGCAAATAAAATATATGTACAATTCTTTGGCATCGTTATTGCCTCATTACTCAACAACCCTTACGGTCGGAGGGGGGAATCGATTACGTGTACCACGGTTTATGTGTCTCCCTTAAATCCTTCCGTGTGGAAACTACATCCTGTAAACGCGCTGTCTGTCATTCGTCCACGGCCAGCCGAGCCGGTGCGGTCGTGTCGCTTGCAGAGTGGAGAGGCGAACGCCGCATGTAAATGAACATTCCCAGCGCGGCGCTGTCACCTGGGGATTCTAAAGGAAACAGTCCACCGGACAGATTTTATCATTGTAGCACTGGAGAAGATCTATTCAACGGTGAACTCCGAGTGACATCCGTGTGCTGATCGATGTGGTTTGCCGCTTCTGCTCTCACTAGACGGTGAGTGTTCTGCGAGTTGGAGATGAGCTGAGGTGACCGGTGGCCGCTGTGTAGAGCGGGGGTACACAAATTGCGTTGACAAGTACCGTCGCTTTTACGATGGCCAACTTTATCCCATGTGGGTGCTCAAAGGTTCGCCCACGTTGTCTTGGTAAAAATGTGCGATCCGAGGGCGAACAAGCGTACGGCCGATGGTCACTGGAGTTTGTGTATCTTTGGTGTCGCAAACTAGCTCTCATAACGTAGCCTAGCGTCTGAGTGGCATTCGCTGATTGATTAATTACATTTGTTTTTTAGTGCAGTGGCCCCGGCTGCTGAATAAATGAGGGTCGGCTGGGGGACACGACATAATTAATCATCCCCTAATTGAAGACACGGCGATCTTTATTCAGCCATAGCCTTTATCACCGTCACGCATGCCTGTGGTACTGCCTTCTGCATGAGTGATGGCAGTCTCGGAGTTCCACAGATGGAGCTAGAGGAGCGAGAAATGATGTGACAGACCTTGAACTTCAACCCCCACACAGGCATCGCTCCGGCTCGTAAAGCGACGGAACCTGGATCTGTTCCCGTTGATCTGTAGTTTGAGGCAGGTCGTGATTTACTCAGCCTGTCATCCCGTGTTCTCCCATCCAGTGACCATTTTGCTCCTGGTAAATCTAATGTCGAATGGACGTGTTCTGTAGATGAGAGGGACACTCTCAAAGGCGTCGTTGGCTCAGCTATAAGGTCCTAGGTTCTTTCTGTGGGGTTTGTATGTGCTCCCCGTGTTTGTGTTGGTCCCCTGTGGGTGGTCCTGTTTCCTTCCACCATCAAAGAGACATCCATGTTAGGGTTAATCCTCCTGCCTCTCTGCCCCTGAGCATGGGAGTGGGTAAAAGAACTGGAGTTGGTCCTCAGCCGCTGCAGCTCCTCCACCGTAGGATGGGTTAAATGCATAGAATAAATAAATGTCATTGTGTGTACATACAATGGCAAATGAGTAAAGTCTCTTCTTCAAGCTTCTTCTATGGTCAAAATGGAGAAGTGTCCCACCAGTAGGTAAATAGTGGACTAACTGAGCATGGATCACAGCGACAAGCATCTTGGGTATGTTATGGAAACAGCATTTTATTGTTGATGCCCAGGGTTCTGAATTTGAACTCCTGTTTTGTACCCGGAGGGGAGGGGGGTACATCTGCCTCATAGATGTGAGGGAATTGTTGATAATAGGAGACTTTGTCCTCACCACGGGAGATATTTAAGCTTGGAGAGCTTCACTCTAACACTGCCTTTAGGCTTCCCCTTGGCCAAATCCCCTGACCCAGCAAGTTCCCCTGTTGCTGAACGAGTCTGAGCTGGGTTATTGTTCCTGGAAAAAAGAAAGAATGTGGAAAACTGAGAAATCTACCAGCTTACAAAAAGAGGGAATTGGTTCTTCAGATTCAGAAGACACTCCGAGGGAGAATAACGGTGCACCGCAGGCTCATAGGGCATCGTGTACGACTGCCCAGATATATATATATGAGCACCGGGATAGGCTCCAGCATGACCCCGTGACCTGACTTCAGATTAGTGGTTGATGATGATGGATGGATGGATGGATGGATGGATGGATTCCTGGCACATCTGATAAATGCCCCTGCTGCTGGATGCTTGACTGTATTAAACCATACCAGTAGCAATAACATCTTGGCTCTAACATCTCTCAGGCCATGTGTTCTGCTGGGAACCCGACTGGCCCTCATCACACGGGTTGTTCCCAGGTAAAGGGGAAGCGAGGGTCCTCTCTGCTGCCTGTTATCTGGAAGAATTGAGGCTTTTGGCCAGTACTTGGGTATATTCACTGCTGCTTTACTCGGAAAGCTGGGAAGCCAGCCAAGAGATAGTGTCCCAAAAAAAGCCCAGATGAGTCTTAATCGAACATTGCCTCAACTTTCCCGCAGAATATTTGCCTCTGCTGACTGTAAGAAAAGAGTTTATCTGAGCTTAAGGGGTTTTCTTTTATAGGTCATTTCAATGAACACTGAAAATCACTGCTGAAGCCAAGCCAGCTGCAGAAAAGGGGAGTCTGCCAGTGTTCCTCTCTAGCCCGTCCTGCATGCTGTCCTATAGGTGGTCCCTGTAATGACCCTCTTGAGATGTGACCGACTGCTCTGGACAGATGCTGTGCTGCAGAACCTCCTGAGGAGCAGAAAGAGGCTCCACAAGCACGGCTTCCCCCGTTGTCATGTTGCTCAGAATGGGGCTAGTCCTCCGAGCCATCTTCCTACCGTCCTCCTGAGACGATCCTACCCTGACAAGCTTGATGCATATGGAAGAGGCGAACACCAAGGAAGGACACGTCACGTTCACAACAAGAAATTCCCCTCCCGCTCCCTCGGGTTGAACAATGGGCAGCCGGACTTATGAAGATTAATTCTCTCAGCTGAGATCCCGTTGCTGGTGCTCATTATCCTCTGGTCCTATCGATCCCCCGTCTCATGCAGCATCACCCTGCCTCATCCTGCCCGAGAAGAGGAAATGTTCACCAGTGGAGCTGTTGTTTCCACAGGGTCTTGCCTCCCGACCCCCTAAATCGCCTCCCTTTGCCTTTCAGTCTCCAAAACATGATGAGCCAAAACATTACGACCACCAAATGACATCGATCTCCAAACAAGGGCACATGTCAAGCTCTGGGTAGACTGGATGCTAAGCAAGCGATCACTTGTAGTCTACATTTGGGATGGAGGAGAAACGGGCAGGAGTGAAGACCTGGGTGACTCTGACAAGGTCCAAATGGTTACCGCAGAGCATCTCTGAAGCAGCAAGGCCTGCGTGGGCTCCTGGTCAGCAGTGGTGACTACCTGCGGATAGTGGTCCCGGGAGGGGCGAGCCACCAGCCCGGGACTGTGCGTTTGGGGGCCCAAGACTCTGAGATGACAGAATGTCTACTGTGGCACAAATCACAGAACATTTAAATGATGTCATGGGAGGAATGTGTCACGAGACAGACTGGTCGGAATGCCCGTGATGACCCCTGCACACCATCGAAAGCCTCCAAGATGGGATCACGAGCTTTGGAACTGGACCTTGGAGCAGTGGAAGAAGGTGGCCTGGTCTAATGAGTCCTGCTTTCTTTTAGATCATGTAGATGGTTGTGTGTGTCTGCGCGCGCGCGCGCGTGTGTGTGTGTGTGTGTGTGTGTGTGTGAGTGTGTGGTGCTACCTGGGGAAGCGATGACACCAGGACGCACTGTGGGAAGACGACATGCCAGTGGAGGTAGCGTGATGCAGGTGGTCATAATGTTTTGGCTCGTCAGTGTGTGTCACTCACATCCCTGTCCCCTCTCTCTCTCTCTCTCTCTCTCCCTTCCTAACTCGGGTCTCACTGAGATCACCAGTGGAACATCTCACTGCAAACAGCCTGTCACTCAGTGACGTCTTCTCCCTCCACGCTTCTGTCTCCTGCTAATGTTTTCTTAAAAAATCGGACTTTCATCAAATATTCATTTGAGGAGGTCCTATTTTTAGCCAGCGTGTTTATCCCTTCACTCTCGTCCCTCTCCCTTAAATGTCTTAAAAGCCTGTGAGGGAGAAGGCGGCTGCTGCTGAGATCCTGCTCCTGCGGAGAGCGTGAGTGCACATATTAGAGGGACGCAGGGCTCAGGATGAGATGGAAAAAATATAAAGGGAGAGAGGAGAGACACTGGCACAGAGTCGACCAAATTCCTGTGGGTGGTTTTTCACAAGTGCCAGACATCAGATGGGCCGTTTGAAAGGCGCAGAAGGAGCCTCCTTTTGAACGCCTGCTACCCTCTGGTGCTCCATATTGACCACTTATCCCCAGCGTTTCTCTCCATTGTGCATATTCCAACAGGATCACTACAGGGGGCTCCTGGAAGCCAGGGTAAAAGTGACTTCTTACAAATGAGGGAGGCTTCATCTTAGACGGCTCTCCCCTCTCTCTGGGTGAGGGTGACGACTTGACACGGCGACGTGGGGGGAGCACGTTCAACGTGACAAGAGGAGGCACGCTTTTCATTTCTCTCCTTTGGCGGACCGGTTTAATGACGCCTCGACTCAGTGTGGCAGCTGTGACATTTCATGTTCTAACCACGTCTCCTCTCCTGTCATGTGTGCAGGAGCGGGCCTCTCCACCGTCCCCTGCTGACCATGCAGATAGCGTGCGCCGTGCTCCTGGCAGTGGCCGCTGCAGCCCTCGCCTCCGCCGACTCGGACACCCACCGACCCAGACATGACTCCAGCCTGGAGATCTGTATCCTTTTGCAGTCGAGATGTGCCGTGGAGACTGTAAGTCCGTAGACTCGGGGCGGGGGTCTGGAGACGACAGACAGGTCCTCGCTGCAGATCACATCCACAGCAGGTGATTTCAATATTTAAATCCTCCCCTGTCTGGTCGAACATGGACTGATTAATGAGATCTGCTGTAGCTCTGGCGTGTCGGGTTGGAAAGAAAATCTGTATACGCACAGCCCCCTACAGGACCTGGTCAATATGACCACTGTAGGCCGCACTAGCAGCAACAAGTCAATTTTGACGGTGTATCCCATTATTACTAATGTGCCTCAGGGTGCTTTACAGGAACACGACATCCTGTCCTTACACCCTCACATCAGAGGAGGAACAACTCCCCTAAAGGAAAGAAAGAAAGAAAAGCCTTTAACAGGGAGAAAGGCTGGTAAGGGGGCGGCATAGCTCAGTGGGTAGAGCGGTCATCTGGCAATCGGAAGGTCACAGGTTCGATCCCCGGTCCTGCATACAGCATGTCGAGGTGTCCTTGAGCAAGACACTTAACCCCTAAATGCATCCCGAGCTCCATATGTTGGCAGCTCACTGCTCCTATACAATAGGTTGGGTCAAAAATGCAGAGAAATCCAAATTTCCCCTTGTGGGACTGATAAGGGAATCATTATTATTATTTTATTATTATTATTATTATTAAGAAACCTCAGGGAGAGCACCAGAGGAGGGATCTCTCTCCCAAGATGGACAGGCATGCAGTAGATGTTATGCATAC
>OMLC01000418.1:0-19279 GCA_900302585.1 Regalecus glesne
ACACAGACACACACGCACAGACACACACCCACACACACACACACACACACACACACACACACACACACAGAAACGTACATCCTGTGACTCAGCACTTAGGCAGGGGTGGAGGGCACCAGCTGGACAATGGAGCTGGACTTGACCTCTCCACAGAGGATGTGACCTTTGAGGTCAAAGGAATGATGAAGTGTGCCATATCATGGAGACTGGCACGGTCCCTCACATCCAAATGGTAACACTTTTCACCTGATGTTAAGCATGGTAGAGTCTCAGAAGAATCAGACCTTTCAAAGGAGTTTTCCTGACACAGAGTAGGTTTTCATCTATTTAGTTATATTATCGTATGTAATAGTTGTATTTGTCTGTATCATATGGGCAGTATCGAAGTGGTATGCAAACATGCGCCTGGCAACAAGCCTCTTCTTCTCTGGTGGCAGCCGTGTAAAGTGCTTTATTTTGGAATACATTTTTATAATTTGGGCATTTTACCTGGTGATTCTTTAATCACATTGTAAGAGAATGACATTTTTGGTGGGGAATTAATTACCATATACAAGCTTGGCATATTTACCCTGACAAGCATCCTCTCATGGTTAAAACATGCTACTCTGCACTTGTTACTTTTTGCAGTTGCATATATGATGGGTTAATTTTACCTGAAAGAAGTCTAATGACATGGAGGAGGGTGGCTGATGAAGATTGTTCAAAATATTTACCCAAGATATTCAATAAAACTATATGGACAATGGGACTATTTTGCCTATCTAATCAGTTATAGCCAGTTTGAGCCAGGGATAAAATTTCAATAGTTAGGTTAAATTGCCAAGTTAGAAATACTACTCCAGTCGTTTTTAGACAAGGGACTACAATATGAAACAAATCCAAACCTTGATAATAATAAAAATATATTTTTGTGTCATATTTTGATTCCTTATTATAATAAACATTCAATTAAAATTTAGAAAATTGTGAAGATTGCTGCAATTTTTGTATGCTCTTTTTCTAAATAGAGCATTAATCCAGCTTGCTTCACTGTACTGATGAACAACACTGGAAAAAAACAATGTTGAGCAAAATAGAAAAAGTATCTTATTTTGAATGGAAAAAACCAAGTAGAATTTTACATAAATGTACACCTTATTAGATTTGAAGCTATTTACTACCACAAGCAATGTAATGTTGGCTAAATCTAACGTTAGAATGTTGTAAGGCTTAGTCAAATCCGTTTTAAGGAGACCTGTCAACTAAATGACAAACCAGGATAATTATTTTCTTAAGTATATTGCAGACACATTATTTGGATATTTTAGTTGGATTAAAAATGCTGTTTCTAGCTGGTTCACAATGTCCCCTTGCGTATTATTCTAAATTCAAAAATTGCTTTATTGGCACATCGTAACTATTTCACAATACTTTCGATTGAAGATGACATTGAGAAGGGAACTGAAAAAAGATTCTAGTTTCACATCCATTAACTTTTTTAGCTTTTGAAGAGAGACTTTTTTACACCTTAGGAAAATATTCAGTTCTTCTTTCGATTTGTTCTCAATGCCAAAAAAAGTACTATTTGGCCTTCTGATGCAATACCTGGCGGAGGAATAAAATCACTGTGGGGGAAGGACGGTGGAGCTTTGCCTCGTTGCTTGGATACGAACACGGTGGTGGTGGGTGGGGGGGCGCAGCCGCAGATCCTTCTTCTGAGTTAAGACGCGCTTTACTTCGGCGGACATATTGGCTCGAGAGGCCCGGCGCTCCCCAGTTACCGCAGACCGACGCTCCCTGCTTGAGCCGGAATGTCGCACGGTTTCTCTTCTCTGACGCTCGTCGGCAGGCTCTCGTACGGCGCCATTTCTGTCCGGCGTCCATGATACGTGACGCTGCTGCGGCGGATTCCGGAGCCCTTGCTCGGAACGGCAGCGGGACACAAGTGACCGCTCCCCCTCCTGCTCCCTTTCTACTTCAGCTGACGGCAGGTAAGGAGCGAAATCGGGGTAGTTCTATTGTTTTCATGAAATCGGATCTCAGTGTTTCAGCTGGTTTTTGCGTTGGTGCTAGCATGACACAGGTCGCTCAGTTTTGAAGGGGAAACGGCTGACGATCGGTGATACTGCCTGATGGGGACAGCCGTCCCCCCCTACTTCGCTCACAACAACCGCTTTTACGTTGACGCGAGTGCCTTGGCTAGTTTAGCGATGTAAAGAAAACGATAGTGACGCCTAAGTAAGGTTTTTGTTAAATTCTAGAGATTGCAGACATCCCAAGTGTGGTGGCTCTGGCACATAAACTAACGTTAACCTAGTTGTTTTACTGTTGACTGCTTTTATAAACTGAACGTCAGTGTTGTAATTCACCTGCGCTCTGAGCGGGCCTCGTAAATCCAAATAATGGAAGCAGTACCCCCTTATCACCCCATGGTCAAAGTTATATCTTTAAAAGAGCATCGATAGAAACGTTTTGTCCAGATACAAGATGTTGTTGGACGAATTCTACCGGAAAGCTATACTACCGGTAGGTAATGTAGCTAACAAGCTAGCTTTAGCTGAAGGTCGGCGGCCCGGCTAACCTGGCTGTCTGCTTTTAGTGCGAAAGCTTCAAGGAGCCATGCGTGTTGACCGGGAATGGGTCTAGCAGATTTTGTTTCAGTGATTTCAGACTTTTGAAGTTGCCGGAAAATCGCCCTTTGTTTTTGTACTTGTGGGTGCGAACCATTGAGACTTGGCGTTAACGTAGGCTAAACGGTGCGATAGCTGTCAGTGGGGAAATATCGATGCGCTCGTCTTGAACTGCGATTAAGCTAACTCCGCAGAAGATCATAACGCAATATTGCTCTCTTTATATAGCTAGTTTAAATGGACATAGTGGGATAACGTTTTGTATAAGCGTATTCCAGTCAGCTGCCGGGGATATGGTGTGCAAATGAAAATAGAGGGTTTGAAGGTTGTTGTCACTGGTCAGCCATGTTTAGCAATTGCCGAGAAACCTGACCTTATGTGAGACGTAAGATAATTGTAAGTGGGAAACTGAATGGAAACCTGTTATTGCTGAACTATTTGGGTTATTTTTTCCTGGTAGACTCGCGTATTGTCAAGCTTCTTATCTTTATCTTTTGACGTCTAAAATGGGTAACCCCATAAAAAAATGCCATGATTGAGTGACAACATGGCCAGCCAATGAAAGCGGCCCTGCCTCCATTTGCTCCTCACGCTGGTTTCCTAATCCACTGCTGGCATATATGATCATGCTTTTGACAGCGAGGGTCTGTTTGACAGCCCGGTGGCCACACAGTCATATCACTGACTTGAGCTGGTTTCTTGTTCTTCCGGAATGAAGACATTAATGACACTTTTTGTAAAAAATGGTGCGTCATTAATGACATGCTTTGACATGACGTACAACATTGTTCTTCATGTTTATTATGGGCGAAGTATGTAGTATAATAAGAGTTTCTGCAGGATAAGTAGTACCTGGAGCACTGCTTGAGACGAGTCTGGCCTTCCGAGGACCTGCTCTCTATCTCCCCAGCTGTCACTTATGTCTAGGTTTTCATTGCACATACTCAACAACAGTGTCATTACAAAGACAGACTTGTGTAACTCTTTAACAAACATGCCCATTATATCATAGAAACCATTTTCTCATCTCAAGTATTTTGAGTAAAAAACTACTGGTTAATCAAGCCACCTGCTGGACTGAGTTATTGTTAAAAGTCAGATCATTGTTGATTTCAGGCTGAATCCTGTCAGCCCCTTGTCTGCTGTCTTACATTACAGAAAGAACCTATGATCTCTGAGGAGACCAATTAACAATTTATAACCCATCCTCTATGACACAGAGAAAAGCTTCTGTTCATTTTATTATTGGAAATCTACAACTTTTTTCATTCTCTTGTTTTTAGGATGAATGAAAAATGATCTGTATTTCAAGGTGGTTTTGACAAAGTGGACTTGTGTTTTGTCACAATTTAAACGGGAAATTTAGAATAAAAATCAGTTTGTTAGAAGATTAGATATAAAATATTTCAGAGAAACTGGATGTGTGTTTTCTTTGTTTTAGGTTTTGCCGGTGAAGTAAGGCACAGCTCCAAAATGGACCTCTCTGACTGAGATGCAAACACAATTTGTGTTTTACAGAAAAGCTGATCTCTGTCATCAGCGTAAGCCATGCCTGATGAGTAAAAGTAAAGTCTAAATTTGCTTCAAGCAATAAAAAAGAAAAAAAAAACATCCTACATGCCTCCTCATGTAGAGCCACTTCAGTGTGTCCTGCTGGAGTGATCCTGCCCTTCCTTTCCAAATAGGATCTGCCTTGTCCTCTTCCCAAACACTTCCTCTCTGACCTGACTAGTAACTAACTACCTGTCATAATGCTGCTTCATCTGAGAATGGCCAACACCTGAGGTCTCATGCGTCCAGTGAGCACCGATTCAGACGGCCCTGCTCCTCCTGAAAACCTCTCTTGCCCCTACCCAACGGTGGGCCCCCTGCCTTCCTCAGAGATGTCGCTGCTCCAGTCCTTGGGTCCAGTACAAAGCTGGCTTGGCCAGGAGCTGGAGAAGTGCGGGATTGATGCTATGATTTACACCCGTTATGTTCTCAGCCTTCTCCTGCATGACAGTTATGATTATGACCTACAGGACCAGGTGGGTTCCAACTACCATTAAGAAACGATTTCTGACTGTGAGTAGTTTAAAACTTAGTGATTTTTGATGTTAGCCATTGATTTGTATTGTGAATTTGGAGACATGTGTCTTTTTTCACAAAAAACTCGTTCAGGAAATATCTTGTTACTGGAAATGCACCAATGAATTGGCCGATTTGCTGCTTGATCAGCTATAACTGATGGCTTGCCTGTTAGTTTCAGATAGATCTGATTCAGTGTCAGTCAAACTACATGCATGCACCACATAATGGTTCGTGTTGTGCACTCGGCTGCACAGAGTAAAATCACAGGCACACACACACATATGCTAAAACATTTACTTTGGGGAAACTAAAACATGTTGGATAAAGTGGGGGATCTACTGGAATTCATTTGGAGTAGAGAGGTTTCTATCAAAATAATCAATAGCCATGGATAAGCTGTCATATATTCAAGCAAAATTTCTTGACTTGCTTTCGTAGGTGAAAGCCAGTATTTCATTATTCGTGGGAAAAAAATCAGATTTTGCATTATTTTACCAGCTGATCCCATACCAATGGTCTACGTGTGCATTGTTCAACAAAAGTATTGAATCAGATGGGTACTTGGTTTTGGTTGATATATATGTACTCTGAATTAGTGTTGTGAGATCAGTGTATCCCTATTTTTTACATAATTCCACTGGTAGCATGGGCTAATTTTGTCTTGCATTAATTTCTCTTGCTCATCTAACATTTCATATGAACATAATCTCCCTTTGAAATTTCTATATCATGAAATATGATTCATATTTGTTCCAGCTTTTCCCATGGTTTACCATCGGTTTGTTTCACAGTAGAGTATTCAGTATGTGACTGTTGTTGACAGGAAAATGACATCTTCTTGGGTTGGGAAAGGGGAACTGGGAAGAAATGGGGCAAGAATAAGAAGAAAGGAGGGACAGACCTTAGTCTAGAGGAAATGAAGAAGCAAGCCGCTGTGCAATGCCTGCGTTCTGCATCTGATGAAGTAAGTATCCCCATAGATTTGTAATCAGATGATTAAATTAATTTAATCTCTGCTGAGTGTTACTGAAATTTTATATTTTCCTGTGAAGTTAGGTCTTTTTGTTATGGTGTTCATCAAATTCAGTAGCCTATTTTTTTATTTGAACTATAGGTTTTATTCATCCATTGAAGGTGGAATTATATGATGTGCCCTATCTTCATTTTTAATAAAGCAATCAAATGGCAGAAATTAGGGGCCCTATTAAATGTTTTCTTTTCTTCCCTCATTTTCTGGGTTATTTTATTATTTGGATTTTTGGCTAGACATTTTTATTGACAACGTCTTTTTGCAATAATAAAAGCAAATAAGAAATAGTCTTTTGAGTTAATTTGAATCAAAGCGCTTGGAAGAGATAAGAGTACAAGTTGGTGTCTTTTCATCACCAGTTGGCATATTCTCATCCCACATCATATGGCAACGTTTTTGCCAAAGTAGCAGTGTAAGATATCCTTTCATGTCTGTATTGCAGCCGTAACTGTAAAATCAAGTGCTCTGTAAATGTAACCACTACCCAACCTTTATGTCAATAATTTGATTATGTAATCAAAATATAATGCTGAATCATTCAAGGAGAAAAATCTTAGTGCGAGTTAAAAACCTTTTGGCATCCAATACTGCCTCAGTAGATTTAACATTGGAGCCTATCGAACCAACCAGTATGCATTTCTACAGATGTGGGAGGGTACCTTGCACATTCTACCCTGAATTTAGTCAATGTTATTTTTGATGTCTTCGTTGATACTCCATGTTTTTTTTTAGTGTGAAAGGGTTTCTGCAAGAGAGCTTGACAGATGGTTCAATAGCAAATTAATTGAAAGTCCCAATACATGAACACATTTTGTAATACCCCCCATCTCTAAATTCTGTGCACCTCTGGTTCATCTGAAATTTGTTATCATGTCTTCATTTGTGGTCCTGTCCATGTTTTCTGCATCATGGTGATTGATGTGTCAGGAAATTATTGCTGACTATACAGTATTTGGTGAAATACAGTCATGCAGATATTAATTACATAAATCAGGGCAAATGGTCATTGCATTATGCCAAGCCTATATGAAAGGACAAAGCATTTTGTCAAGACCTTCAAAGTCTCATGGCATGGTTATCTTGGGTCTCCCTTGCACCAGTTGTCTCATTTCACCAGGTTTCCACATCATTATATTTCACTGACAAGGTTACATAAGGTTAGTTTTAAAATTTTGCTTTGCAAGTACTGTTCTCAGCATAATTTATGCTCTTTTGGAGATATCTTTGCCATGTTAGTGTTTGTGCCAAAAATTTAGCTATTATGTCATGCCCTTTTTGTGATTCAAGTTGGAGGAATTTGCTGAATTTCTCTTATGGTTAGGAGTAGTATTTAAGGCAGGCTGAGAGTGAAAAGACAGTAGAGCTGGAGGCTGTGCAGGAGGAAGGGTATGTGAGGCAGAGGAGTGTGAGCTCTCTGGGGACTGGACGCTGCGGTCTAGTTTTTTAACCAGCGCACACTGCACGAGATTGCAGCAGAGCTTGTTGACAGTCAGCTGATCAGAACTAGCACAGTGATGCAAGAGAAAGCGCAGGGCACCAGAGAAAACTTTGCCTTGCTTTTCACTGGACTGGATGGTAAGGTGTTGTTTTCTGGAAGGGTGAGCAGCAAATGTGTGAGCTGAAAGATTCTGGAGAGGCTGGTTCCTAGAATTAGTTAAACTATGAATGCATTAGCTCCAGTATTGACTTGATCAAACTTGATTAAAGTAGGAATTTGGCTGTCTTACTATTTGGTCATCTTTCTTACATATGGCATTTGCTTTTTTTTATTATCATGCGATAAAGTACTCAGTTTAAGGAAGGCGGTAGTTTTCGCAAAGTAAATTGGCTTATTCTTGTATAGTGGTTTTAGCAAGCCCTCGGTGTAATTCACATCATATGCCTCACATTTACTGAGCATGGGGGATTCTTACCAGATGTCCTTTTCCAATGGCCCAGTGGTGGGATTGAACCTGCTACACACAAGTTGGGAGGCACGCGGTCTATCACTGAGCCCCCACTACCTAAACGTTTCAAAATTATTTCAGTCATTAGTTCTTGGTGCTTTCTCTTTTTGAGAGAATTTCTCAAAAAGAGTTACATTCATAGAGCATGTCTGAGCTCTTACAAGTGAGCTGGTTTGACTTTTGTCAGTCCTAGGCCTTTATTTCTATTTCACAAAGTTCAAGGATTATAATGGAAAAAATGTTGTCACAAAACATACCACAAGGCCAAAAGTATTTGGAGACCCCTTCCAATTAGTAGGTTTGTTATTTCAGCCTTACTCATTGTTAACAGGTACATGAAATCTAGCACACAACTATGTAATATCCATGCATAAACATTGGCAATAGAATGTGTCATATTGAAGAGCTCAATGACTTTCAATGTGGCACTGTCATAGGATGCCGACTTAGCAACACGGCAGTTGGTCAAATTTCTGCCCTGCCACACTTGACTTGCCCCAGTCAACTGTAAGAGCCGTTATTGTGAAATGGAATCATATCAGAGCAACAGCTGCTCAGCCATGAAGGGGTAGGACACACAACCTCACGGAATTGGATCACTAAGTGCTGAAACTCTTAAAATTGTAAAACCTGTATGTTATTGAAAAGACATTGGCCTCGGTTGCGGGATTCATTAGTTCAGCTCAAAAACAGTTTGTCAGGAGTTTAATGAAATGGATGTTCATGGCTGAGCAGCTGCACACATGCCTAAGATAACTGTTTGTGATGCCAAGCGTCAGCTGGAGTGGTGTAAAGCACACTGCCAATAGACTGGAGCAGTGGAAAAGTGTTCTCTGGGGTGATGAATTTTGCTTCACAATCTGGCAGTATGATGGTCAAATCTTGGTTTGGTGGCTGCCAGGAGAACACTACCTCCTTGAATGTGTAGTGCCAACTGTAAAGTTTGGTAGAGGAGGACTAATGCTCTCAAGCTGTTCTTCATGGTTTAGGCTTGGCCTCTTCCAGTGGAGGGACAATCTTAATTCTGCAGCATGCACTGACGTTCTAGAGAATTGGGTGCTTCCAACTTTGTGGCAGCAGCTTTGGGAAGTCACTTTCTTGTTGTGCATGACAATGTCCCCCTACTTGAAGCGAGGTAGATAAAGGCATGGTTTGTTGAGTTGGGTCTGGAAGAACTTGACTGGCCTTCAAAATGCCAAGATCCTAACCCCGTCCAACACTTTTGGGATGAATTAGAAGGGTGACTGTGAGCCAGGCCTTCTCTCCAACATTGCCTGAGCACCCACCCTAATGGTCTTGTGGCATAATGGGGGTGAATCCCTGCAGCCATGTTCCAAAATCTTGTGGAAAGCTTGACCAGAATTGTGGGGTGGGGGGCATAAGCCCATGGTTTTGGAATGAGGTGTTCAACACACACATATGAGTGGTGTTCACGTGTCCACCTGCTTTTGGCCATGTTTGTATATCAGTCAAAATTACGGACACTTACACTCTACAGTCCAGCTTGTACATCATTTTATACTATCATTTATTAATGTCTACAAAGAATTAAATTAAAGCGGAAATTGAACTTTTCTCCTTCAGTAATTTTTTTTGTCCATCTGGACCAGGGAGCAAAATTACAAAATGTAGTTAGAGACCGTCCAGTCTGTGTGATACTGTAGACATTTTTTGGATGGAAAAGTGGTAAACGTATTCATCTTGGAAACAACTCCAGCATAAAAAGTACTAAAACTTGATGATGAAGATGATGATAAAGGAATGCTTTTTTTTCTGTTGGCAAAAAAATAATAATACTATACAATAGTTTTATATAATAATTATTATAATTATAATGATACCCTTATCAGTCCTGCAAGGGGAAATTTGGATTTCTCTGCATTTTTATCGCAACCTATTGTATAGGAGCAGTGACCAGCCAACATATGGCGCTCGGGTAGCAGTTAGGGGTTAAGTGTCTTGCTCAAGGACACCTCAACATGCTATGTGCTGGACCGAGGATCGATCCTGTAACCTTCCGATTGCCAGACGACCACTCTACCCAACTGAGCTATACCGGCCCTAGAATATATACAAGAATAAATATGTTTTGATGATGTTCGTAATTCATTTGAATACTTGTGTTGATTCAAGGATCAGATTTGTACTTGCTTGTGTTGACAAATTGTTCTACTGTAGTCTTGATAGTCTGTCCAGCAGAAATGTCACATCATTATCAGGTTTCAAATGAATCAAATGGTGAGATAAGTCACAGAATGCATCCTTAAACTAAATGAGATTTTTTTCACATTCACTTAGATATGATTCTACAGATAAGATAAGTAGTAGATAGTAGTAGTAGTACTAGTCGATAAGGATATTAATTACTTTTTTTATTCATTATTTAAATCTTACTTCAAGAGTATTTTGTTATTGGCTGCATGGGGACTATAGGTAAAGGGGAGAATTGTCTCATGGTTACATTCTCTTTCCCTATAGAACTCTGGAATTGAGAGTCTGGTTGAGGAGCTTTGCTCCAAACTCAAGGACATCCAAAACAAGCAGAAAGGTTCGGTCCATTTAGATCACAATATTCACATCCAAGCTTTTGAATCCAAGCAATGAATAGTTTTTATTTATTTATTTAATTGCATTACAATGCAATGTCTTTACAGAAGAAAAACAGATAAGAAGGAAATCTGATGGCTTTCAGTCTCCAGAACGAGCTGAATCCCCCTCTTCAAAGGACCAGGTGGAAATGTAAGTTGCATCCTGATCAAGCTTGCACTCTAAATTTGTAAATTGTGGGCTCTAGAGGTCATCTATTTAAGGTATATGACTATTGAAATATTTCAATCAACATTTCCTCTTGTTGCTTTAGGTATTATGAAGCTTTTCCTCCTTTGTCTGAGAAACCTGTTTGTCTCCAAGAGATCATGACAGTGTGGAACAAGGCTAAGGCCTGTCCATACTCTAGTTCATCCTCCTCTGCAGCTCCACAGACCAGCACAGACACATCTTCCCCAAAAGATTGCAACAGTGAGGGTGAGACGGCAAAGGACAGGAACCTTGAAGCAAGTGGTTCAACCACCATGGCAGCCATTGAAAGAGCTCAGCAACGCCGAAGTAAGAAGGAGAAAGAAAACCGGTACCATGCTGGTGCAACAGGGGAAGAGAAGTCTACTATCCATTCAAAAAGACAGATGAGGCACAGATCTGAGGGGAAGTATCGTCCCCGCTCTTGGTCTTCTGGTTCCAGTGAGGCGGGCTCATGCGGAAACCTAGGTGACTCAAAATCGTCAAGCAGTAAGGTTGTTAGAATCAGGCACAAGTCCAGGGAGGCTGGAAAAAGTAAGAGAGGGCGTAACAGTGGGCAGGTGAAACTTGCTCTAAAGGTCATTGACAAAGAGGAGCGCAGGAACACAGGAGGAAGCAGTAGCAGTGCCACCGGAGGACCTGCCAAACAACCACAGATTTACAAAAAGGGGAAGAGGCCGTTGAAAGAAATACGTAAAGATCCAGGCTGGGTGGAAGCCAAAGAGCCCGGCATTGAGGTCAGAAACAATGAATATATGGAGGAGCCTCTGTGGTACACAGAACCCATCACAGAATATTTTGTACCTTTCAGCAGCAGACAAAGCAAGCTGGAAACAAAATACCGGAGCAAGGTGGACTCTCCTGATGGCTTCTCCCTATCCACCAACTTGGAGAGGCTACCTGAGAGATTACAAGGAATCTGCTTCGCTGGTGAGAACTACCAGAGAGCATACCTAGCTGCAGGCTCATTTGTAGATGGGCACTTTGTAGAAGGGCCAGGTGAAGCAGAAGATGAATCTGCTGAATTCACTGGGACCTCAAGCTGCCCTCAGCCAGAGGATAGTAGAGATTTAGATGATGAGCATCTGTCTGAATTTACTCACTTCTATGAAGTTGATATTTATCAATCCATATTGGATACTAGTGCCTCAGACTCGATACAAGAGAGTCGGATTTTGAGCATGATTCGGCGGAAAAGCAAAGAACAAAGAGACCTTGAGGCAGAATGTTGTTTAGTATTAGATGGCCTTGAGCTGCAAGGGGAAAGTGCAATAAGGGTAGACTCGCAAGAAGCTTCAGGATCTGTTGGTTTCTTAATGCAAGATCTTGAGAACATGGCTCAAGTCTGGGGATGCTATTCACCCTCTAGCTCTGAAGATATAGATGGAGAAAGCTTTGTAGGAGACTCTCCTATCCGGTGTTCCCCCCTTCTTGACAGTGTTTCATTCACTATGAGCAAGCTATCTGGAAACCTGGATGAGCTACATCCTCCTGAATCCACCAGTGAACCACCGGCTTTGAACTCGTCCTGCTTCTCTCTTTTTGAGCTACAGTATGATAGCCCCAGTTTTCCTTTTCCATGCGACTCAATCACCATTGGTCATGAAAACAACACAGATTCAAGTAGCTGTCTCGATCCACATTCTAATAAACAGTCTCGTTTGCTAATATGGACCAAAAATAGTGCCTTTGATGAAACTGAACACTGTTCTAACCTTTCAACGCGAACCTGCAGTCCTTGGTCGCATTCAGAGGGGACACGTTCAGACAATGAGCAAGGAAACGTTCAAACTGAGGATCCTGCTCAAATTGGTAGTGAAGAGATTAATTGTATTATTCCTCCTCTTGCTGGTATTTATCTAGATGATGATATCCTCGATTTATTTCAGGAGGATACTAGCCTTCCGTGTGAGGAAGTCAGTGCTGACCCAGCATCTAATCGGCCCTTCACCAAGAAATCTAAGTTGGAATCCATTTGTGGCATAGCATTGGAAGAGGATGAGAGTAAACAGTACAACACTGACATATTTTCAGACAACACAAAAAAAGAAAGTGATGGTTACAGCTCAGGGATAATTAAGGACATTTGGACTGCGATAGGAGATGGTGATTCTGTGATGTCACTGCAAGGAGGGGAAACGCCAGCTGAGGGGCTATTCTCAGATGAATCAAGCAATTACCACTGTAGCTGTCTTGAGGTCCAGGCAGAAGGAGATCCAGTTGAGGTACCTCGGAAAAAGGCAGTGCAGAGGTCAGAGTATCACCTTTGGGAAGGCAAGAAAGAGGAACAGGGTCTGGCCAAAAACAAGCTCTCAAAGACAGATGGTGCAGGGGACTATATGACTCCGTCCAAGCCCTGGGAAATAAACCCTGACAAGGACAATACATCATTTATCCTAGGGGGGGTATATGGAGAGCTGAAGACATCAACTGGTGATAAGAGCTGGGCTGTTGTACCGCCTCGGGAAACACGAGGAAGCCTGTTGCAATGTGCCGCTGCAGCCGCATCTGCCTCCAGCTCAGATATGGTTACTATCACTGGCACAGATGTGTTTATGAACACTGGTAGCTGCTTTGCCCCTGGGCATAGGCCCCTGTGGAGGCCCCTTGTTTCTTTTGGACAGAGCGACCAGGCAATTAGAGGAGGGGGAGACAGACTGAATAAGGGATTTTCTTTTATCTTCCATGAAGATTTACTTGGATCCTACGGAGGCTTTCCCAGTGAGGAGCAAACCTTAGGATACCCGTTCGCGTCCTTCAACCTAAACAATCCCTTCTCTCAAGTCCTCCACGTCGAGTGTTCTTTTGAGCCTGAAGACATGGCTTCATTCAGCCCAGGGTTCAAGCCTAAATCTATATTGTGCTCTGACTCTGAGAATGAAGCTCTTCATCCACGAATATATGGCATCAACAGAACGCAGTATAGGGCCATCCGCATCTCCCCCAGGACTCATTTCCGACCGATCTCGGCCTCAGAGCTGTCTCCTTGTGGGGGCAGTGATTCAGAGGTTGAATCTGACAAAGACGACATGAGTTTTCCCGTCCTGGCTCCAATAGATGTCTTTGATGATCCTCAGGCAGATCTCAAACCTTTGGAGGAAGATGCAGAGTGTGAGGGCCCTTATTATGGGAAGTCAGAACTGGAATCTGGTAAATTCTTACCCAGATTAAAGAAGTCTGGCATGGAGAAGAGTGCCCAGACCTCTCTGGATTCACAGGAGGGCTCTAGTGCCCTCATGCCAATTGCTGAGCAAGAGGTTTGCTTGGACTGCAAAAAAGAGGGAGTCACATTGGCTACAAGAGGGCAGATGGACATCCCTGTTGGCAAGATTCAGAAGGACAATTTCTCTGATGAAAAGGAGACCTGCTTGTGTGCACCAACAGGTCAGATATCCAAGTATGGGGTTGCCTGTGACTTTGGAGATGTTACGGAGGTAAGAAATTGTTAAAAAAAATATATTATTTTTAAAAAGAATATGAGCTCTTTAAAAAAAGTGAGAAACTTAACTGTTTTTTTTTCTTATCTAGTTCCCTCTATTGAACCTAAGTGAACAGGGAACTGTCCAGCAAGATCTTTGCTGGTGGCAGAACACACTCTGTTCCCCCTCTTTCCCTGGATCTCAGTGTACAGGTAAATGCAGATTATCCTTGTCTCTTTGCAATTTTTTTATTCTATTTTGCATGCTATTTCTATAACAGGAATATAGAATAGACTTCTTTCTCTCAAGTGCACCAAACTTTCAACTTATGAGAACAGTGCTTGGTAAGCCATTTACACAAATGTTTTCTGTAATGCAAAATTAAAATGAAGTATCATTTTAGTCGGTACAATTTAAAGTGATTGGTCTCAGTTGATCCTGTTTTAAAGTGTTGATGAAAATTTCATCTCAGAGATGGGATGTACATTCCAATTTCTCAAATGTGAAACACCTTGATTGAGCAAAAATCTTTTTTGGTCTGATATATTTTTACAGGGAGCAGCAACATTTGAATGCTCCACTTATAAAGAGGACACCTGTCAATGAGAGGAAAGTGCATCTCCTTTGTGTGACTGGACCTCTACCAGCAAAGAATAGGGGTACTTCAGAATTGAAACATGTACCGTAGGCTACTGTTCTGAGGAGACACCCTTCCAAAAACCCACTCCTAACCCTGCTGATTTTTATTTACTAACTTGACCCTTGCGTAATCAAAAATCATTTCAACAAAGAAGTGAGTGAAAACTCATGAAACATGTTCGCCATGTTTTGGCATGATGCTGATTGTGGAGTTGCAGTTTTAGGTTTCTTTCAGTTGATTCTTCTCCACATCGGTTTTCATTCAAGACTCAGTTAGGTATAAGGGACAATCTTCTGTTCTACTTGTCAGTTTTCTTCCCAACTAATTTGCTTTTAACTAGGATACTGATAGTTGGTGTTCGAATGGTTGTGCATGTGTGTTCGTCCAACTAGTCACATCCCCTCTACCGAATTTAACCTGCAGTAATGTCACCTACCTGTATGCAGCAGTTCATAATGTTGTGTGGAACAACTGCTATTGCGTCCTTTATTTTCAATTTTCTGTTCATAAAGTCAGGATAAAGCTTATGAGGTTGTGTTTGAGTTGTACAGTAGAAGGGTTTGAGAGTTAATCTATATAGCTTGGATGCCTTTCTGAATGTGAAGTAGAGAATGTGTGCAGCTTTATTCTAAAATTTGTGAATTCCCCAAGTGTGATAAGCTATTTTTAATTAATCGATTTTGAATGGTGATAGTCTTTCAAAAGCTAGTAGTAGGCATAGTCTGATTTGTGAGGCAAAAATAAAAAATAAACCAACCAAAAAGAGAGGAAATCATAAGTTTTGTTGATTTTAAAAAAATGACTAAAAAAATCTTTAAATGCAATGCTGTAACACAAGAAAGGAAGAAAAGTTTGCGCAGTGTGGGTTAAAAAAAACTTCAGACAGTGAAGTGGTGGATTTGAATGACCCTTTTTTATTTTTACGGTACAAACAATTGGTGCTATGAACACAAATCTTTTTTTTCTTCTTTTGGAAGTTGCTGATTCATATGAAGGCTGTTCTGAGTGATGCCTAGTTTGTTTGTGGTCCAGCCAGGATCCATTGATAGCTTGTGTGGAAAAGAAGAAAAAAAACTGTTTGGCTGATCACAGTTCTTGCCTCGCAAGGCTAGATTTTTCTTTTAATAAAACTTTTAACTTCTTAGTTGTTGTGGGGCCTGTAACACATCAGAACCTAAAATACTTTCAGGTATTTTGATCACATTCTCACACATTCTTTCAGTTTATAGGTAGAGTCTCTGAGTGGAAAGTTAAAGGGTACACTGGTTGAAAGTTGCTTTTTATTTCATGGACAAAAAGCAACTAATCAAGTGTGAAACAAATCAAATGGGAGGAAAACAGACATGATTTCACTAAGGTACTCTTTTCCTTTTGAGGTGTTTTATTTTTGTTTACACTATAACTTGTCAGTGTGTTTGTGTGAGTGTGTGCGTGCGCATGCGCGCATGTGTATGCGTGTGTTAGATATATGAAGACACTGGTTTGGAATGGATGTGTCATAACCTTATCTCAGAATTGTGAATGTATAGAAAACATGCATTTTCAAATATTATACATTTACAGATTGATGCGTTTGGGCCCCTTAAATTATAAGTACACCTGGACAAATTTGTAGTATCAGAAAATCCCTTATGTGTAATTGGATAAACAACTTCTTGCGGCCTGTGCATTGAACATTGCATTTTTTAGTTATTCCCCCGCCCCCCATATAAGCACTTCTTTTGTATGTTTGTTAATCCTCAGTTTATCATTTTTGCTTTGCCCATTTAATTCTGAACAGGCTGTTCAAATGTCAAGGCACATCTGTCAGCAATGGGCACAGACTTCTTATAATGCACTGTCGCAGGTAAAGGTGTCCCATTTGAACAGCACAACTGAAATAATCCCCTTATTGAATGCTCTTGCGTGTTGTTTAAACGTTTGAATTTAATGGCAGTTGGGAACTTAAGTGTCTGCCCCCTAGCTAAATATTTTGAGTGTTGCGTAAAATGAATGAAAGGAAATTCAGACTTCAGGGTTTCTCCATCTTTTTTGACAGTTGTCAGACACTCAGGAATCCTTTAATACTAGCAGACAACATAATCTGAACAAATCTGTGACAGTGCATTTATGCAAAATCTTAAACTGATCATAGAGTGATGACGGTTCACCTTTTCCAAGTTGAGTTAACTATAATTTAGAGTTAGTTTTAGAGCAAACCAAGCCCAAGCCAATTGCAGATTGCATAAAGCAATGTACCAGGGAGATCAAGGGTCCGCAACCCTATGCAATACTTGGGCACATGTGGATTTAAACCCTCAAAGTGTAAGTGGAGAAAACTCATTCAGTTTATTTTGCATGTATATTACTTTTGGTTGAGAGACAGCTGAGGGGGAAAATTAACGTCTCTAACAAAGTAGCATGCAGACATCACACTCCATCTCTTTATGTTGGACTTAAAGCTTTTTTTAAGTGCAAGAGGTTAAAAGCAGCGATTGAAGGAAAACATTTGTGACTTGGTGTGCATCTGGGGTTGTGTGTATATCTGTTAGTGAACGTGTGTAAGACACTTGGTCACAAAAGAACTCAGATGAGAGTTGAACGGAATGCATCACACCTCCTTATTTTATTCTTTCATCGTTAGGATGTGCTTTAAAACATGTCTGACGAGAAAATGCATTCAGTGAGGATATGCATTTGGAACAGTGTTGACAGGCTCTATAACAGCATTGAGTTTAGAGTGCATTGTGGTCTGAAGAACATATCCAGCACTGAAAACTTGAGTTTTCCTCGTCTTTTCATTCCGTAGATGATTCCCCTTCCCTCCGTCAATCTCCATCTGTTCCAAGATGTTCTGATTTCATGTACACCTTGAGTAAATTATTTTGTTTCATTGTGGGGTTTCTTAACATCTAATAAAGGAATAAACCACAAATGTCTGTCATTGTCTTTCTATAGTGTTTGGCATAAATGCAGTCTCTTCTCTGGAAGAAGCTTCTTTCAATGCAAGCCGTGTGCGTATGCGTGTGCGTGCGTGCGTGTGTGTGTAAAAAGATAGAAGTTTTACAGTCTGATGATGCCCACTAGAGGGCAGGATGGTGATGGTACTCTAACGTGATCTTTATTTAAGACTAACCCCCAACGTAGTAACTAATCGAGAACCTTCCAAGACTAAACTCTGTAAAATAGCTAAATTGTTAATTACGTTTATAAGGTTATACTCTGTTTATATGATTGCAGGTATTGTGTTGTAGAGTATTGGCTCACTGAAATCTTAATAGGCATTTGAAGACATGATCTTACTGTAGAACAGTGTTTCCGGAAGTCATGCGTCAATTTCGTATGTAGTCTTCTGGAAATACCCCAAATGTTACGATGATGTAAATAACGAATTAACCAGTTGTGGTTGATCGCTTTTAGGCTAAACACGTTTCAAAGAAACTCCCCTCAAATAGTTTTCCCCTACTGGCACAGAACAAATACTACCCACTTAAAACTAGCAGACAGAAATGTGAATATTTCACTGGGTTCTTGTGCAAACTGGCAACTGATTGACAGCTCGCATGGATTTTCACCTCCTATTAAATATTTACTATATACTTAGTTAGACCTTGTTAAATGACGGCACGTTTCCACAAAACTGTAGTTATTTGTCTTGTATGTTTCCGTCCAGGGTGGACACATGTGGAGGCCCCTTTTCGGTGGGTGAGTGGGTGGGGTATCGGTGATGCCATTGGGAGCCGACAGGTGAACGCAGTGATGACGTAGATATTCTTGGTTCTACAACTTGCCCGTCATGAAGTTTTTTTTTTGTTTTTAAAATGGCGGTGGAAGCGTCGTCACAGGTAGGCGGATGATAAGTGAATAAACTTGTCAAGTGTTTTATCTAAATTCGCCACAGGGAAGTAGAGCCGTAGTATTAATTCATTTTGGGGGGTCTTATACGCCTTTTATGGTTAAGTCTTAGGGACGGGGGAAAGTCTTTCGTGTTTGTGAGCGGTTTCGGTCACCACTTGAGGAAGCGCCGGTTCATTGAAAGCGTATCGGGGAAGGGGGAACAAGTGCACTTGGCGAGCGGGTCCCGCTCACATGGCGATTTTGGGTCATCATGCTGGCGTTAAAACAAATACTGACTTTTTCTCAGGAATTACTTTCTGTATTTGCTTATCGACGGACTGCGAGCCACGCTGAGGAGACGTGGTAAACGAGGCTATCGGAACATCATCATGGACCTCTCCAGCCCGCAGCCTGCCCACCTGTAGCATCTCCAGACATGGCCCACACCACGGAGAGGAGAGGGAGCCAATGTGGTAGGTGACTAAAGACACCAGTTTCTTCCTCACGTTTCCCAAACAACTACACGATATATATTCGTTGTGTCTTGTTCAAGAGAGGTGCACTTTACCAGTCGCGAACAAGGAAACTGAAAGTGCGACAACCACCAGAGTACTAGTGCAGGAAAGCTTCGATCTGACCCGCTCCACTGGGTTTAGAAGTTTTCATATCGACTCGGACAGTTGAGAATTAGCAATGATGTAACACATTAAGATCTTCCTGTTTTTACAAAGGTTGGGTCGTGCAGGCAAATTCGTGACATTTGAAAGGATGTTTATTTAGATCATTCATGACTGGGAATATTCAACAGGTATTTGAAAAACCTTGCCCTAAACATGCACCCACCGTTTGATGTCCTATAAAGACATCAGTGCATTGAACTCTTCCTAGCGTCTTCTGCTCCGTATACATTTGCAGAAGCCCTCTCAACAGCATGTAGAAATAACTTGCGA
>OMLC01000420.1:5177-19240 GCA_900302585.1 Regalecus glesne
ATGTTGAAGTGCTCTTGAGCAAGACACTGAACCTGTAACTGTTCCTCAAGCACCACACTGGTTGCACTCACAGCTTCTACAGGATGGGTTAAATGCAGAGAACAAATGTCATTTTAGGAAGACAATGACTGGTTAAGTGGTTTTCCTTTTCCTTAGGAATGCAGCTAAGAATGCACTGTCTTGTGCATCCTCAGTGGTGGGCACCAAAAAGTTAATTTTAATTTAGACAAAGAACATGGAATAGTTCGCACTAAGAAACAGAGAGAGGTTAAGGAAACCTTGTAAGTTACCGAAAGGCGAACACGGGTTCCACAAATTTTATGATGGACATTTTTGCTACAATATTTAAACAAACCTTGGTTTTCTTGTCTACAAGACTGGTCTCTGGAGAGAGCTCTGGCTAGCTTACGGCAAGGTCTGTGAGCATGACTGGCTAGCATGTCTCCAGTTTGCTGAGCTTCTCAGCTCTGAAAACATTGAAGTTAAATTCGATATGCTGTCAATTTTTTAAAAACTACCAATATTCATAATTTATGGAGTTAATTCCTCCCCTTGATTCATGGACATGAACTAGATGATGAAGTAGCTCATGGGAATTGTAGCATTCAAAACCCACACAGTTGATTTCTTGCATCTTTTTCCTGAGAAGGCAGAGACGCTCACAGTGACATGATGGCATGGCTCTCTAGCCAGCTATTAAACCGTTTGCAAGTTGAACCCACTGTGAACTCACTGCAGCCCAGTGCTAGAACTAGGGGCTCCATAGTAATGTAATACCAGAGAACATTTCTCTTTGCAGAGCACGTCACAGCAGAACCTTCTTGCAATAGCAGAAGGAACAGCTGGAAGGGGCTGCATAGCTCAGGAGGTAGGACAGTCATCTAGTAATCGGGTTTTGATTTGATTCCCAGCTTTCTGCAGAAACCGTGTCGAGGTGTCCTTGAGCAAGACACTGAACTCATAACTGCTCCCGGAGAGCCACGATGCTGTTGCACTCACTGCTCCTGGAAAATGGGATCAGTTGAATGCAGAGAACCGACTCCACCAGCCTTGGTTGTGTGGCAATAAAACACTTTCATGAGTAAAGGAAGTGTACAGCGAGGGGAGATTGGCCACTGGTTAAATGATGGCAAATTACATCATTCTCTCAGACAGATAAATGGTAGACGGAAAAGCACTGTAAGAACAAGTCTATTTACCATAAATGGACTTATTTTCATATAGCCATTTTCTCGTCTAGCAACCACTGAATGGGCTTTACAACGTACGTATGCCTTGTATTTATCAAGGATAGGAAATTAAAGCTGGGTGCCCTTTCCTGACGCCCTGCGGCGGGATTGAACTAACTACGCCTGATTTGGAGGCGTGTGCTCTACTGCTGAGCCACTGAAGAAAGCTAAGATGGGTTGCCAAATATACTTTGGCAGCCATTAATATACCTGGGCAGCATGCCCAAGGAAAATCTGTGTGTGGGAAATAATGTCTAATGTACGTTTCTACATGTCTGGTGGTGCTGTTGTATAGAGAATTCTCATTTGATGAGAATTTAGGTGAATTGCCATAGTCGATGTTTTTAAGCCGAAATTCAATGCATCCCAGTGAGGGACATGTTCCTGCTTTAAGCAGGGAACATGGGCGGATGAGCTTATGTTCCTCCATTACCTAAGTGTGGAGCTCTCGTCTGCTGAAAGCCTCATCATCCTGTCACTAATGCCTTTATGTGTCTCTCTCCCCCATTTTGGGTTTATTCCCTCCACTGACAGAGAAACAAGCCGCAGCATTCTGCTGACATAGGTAAGTCCTGGCTACAACATGGTACCACTGCCAAGATGAGACCTGAATGTTGAGACCTTGATCTCCAGTTCAGTTGCAATGCTGACGGGGTTGATGCCATGTTCACCACCCCTGGAGAGAAACACTGTTGTGTATGTGGTGCCATCTGTGGCTTTAGATTTTGGGCTCCTAGTTTTCTTTTCCTCTACCAGAATTAACTTGCACGATACCGCCCTGTGTCCTCTCTGGAATCCGTTGACTAACTGGCTAAAGCCAGTGGTCCAACTTTTGACTACATTAGTCAAAATGAAATCCTGAACAACTTTAGAAACACCAACTGGCTATTATAGGACATTGCTTCAGCAAAGACTGACCACCCCTCGTCAGATCCTGGCAGTTAACGCTGGCAATTCTTCACACTGCCATCAACCGTACATCTGTGATGTTGGTTGGCAGAAATCCTTTATGGCCATGCACATTGTGTGCTGGGTGATGATCCTGTGGGCAAATGGTTTCTCTTTCTTCGTGTACATGTGTTCTTAAACACCTTTGAACGTTGTGTTTCTCCTGTTCACTGCTCTGAGGCCTGCCATACCGGCTTCTTTTGCATGATCACGAGACGACTCACGGTACTCCTAATTGCTAGTTGATGCAGGCCTTCTGGGGCTTATTTACCGTGGGACTGCCTCATCAGTTTGCACAGAGGTTTCACCTCTGTAGCTCAGCCTGATAAGAAGCCATGCATCATAGGAGCTGTATTCCCACAGACCAGCTGTAGCCTATGAGAGGGTTTGCAAAGAACTGGTGTTCTCAAGTCTACCCTCTGGGCTTCCAAAGCCCACGGGATAAGTTTGGGTTTCTAAGGATTGTTCAGTGAATGACGCGCCTGTGAAACCTCTGCCTGATTTAACAGGCCATGTACCTGCACTGGCACTCTACTTTGCTTAAAAACGCTTTACGTTTGTGTTTTTGTGAAGTTCTCATTATAACATGTCTCGGTGTTAGGTTGCTGAACTCTAAGGTGAGTGAATGTGGACCTTGCCCTGTCTTGCTCACCAGTTTTTGAGCATTTTGAGATTTGAATATTAAGAAAGCAAGTTTATGCTGGACACTGACTCCTTTCTGTATTCCCACAGTCTTCACAAGAGGGACAACCATTACAACCATTGCCTCTCTCGCCAAACTTTTGAAGGATGTCACCGAGCCTATCATTGGTAAGTAGAACATACCTCATTTATTCCATTTTAAAGCAGTATTAGTTAAACACTCTCATTGTTGTTATTATTAATCCCTTTTCTTGGTTTTACCCTTTGCATAGTCGCTGAAAGAAAAGAAAGAAAGAAAGGAAGGAAAGGATTCCCTTATCAGTCCCGCGAGGGGAAATTTGGATTTCTCTGCATATTTGACCCAACCTATTGTATAGGAGCAGTGAGCTGCCAACATATGGCGCTCGGGGAGCAGTTAGAGGTTAAGTGTCTTGCTCAAGGACACCTCGACATGCTGTATGCAGGACCGGGGATCGAACCTGCAACCTTCCGATTGCTAGACAACCGCTCTACCCACTGAGCTATGCCGCGAGTTAGGCTTTTGACACAGTACATGTTTTGAATTCCTTAGATATACCTACGCAGTGTTTTTAGCAGTCCTGGTGGTACGCAGCACATGATAGAATGCTCATTACAACCATGAGAGACTTGACTTGTACAAAGAACAACTTGTGAGCATCTCTGCTGTGTCTCCACAGGTCTTCAGTATGTGTGGGAGTACCGCAGCCCCAGTAGATCTGTCCCACCACACTACCAGTGTAAACTCTGTGCTGTGGCCCGCTTGCAACACGACATGCTGGCCCATGTCAAAGGATGGAAACACAGCTTCAGATACATTGTGAGTGCATGGCTCCTTTGGGGTGACAACTGAAATATTGAATCTGCTCGATTATAGCACTTAAGGATATTTTTTTAAATATTATCTCGCTCACTGTTAAGATGAACCTACCATAAAAAGTACTGTCCATTCATTTCTTTGTAAGGGGGGCAAACTCACAAAATCAGCAGGGGGTGAAAAACTCATTTCCCCCACTGTAGGTTTAAAACAAAACACGAGTACATTTCAACATTCATCTGAATGTCATCCTTAGTTTCAACATTCAAATGAATGTTGAAACTTACTCGTGTTTTGTTTTAAACTCATGTCTTGATGACCCGATACAACTATTTTTGACTTTGTTGACTGCTTGGATTATTGAGCTTATATTCAATGACTTTGATGTAAGATTGGGGACATCTGCAATGGTCAATGAGGGGGACATGGTAACTTGGTGGTAGAGCACATTGCATCGGGAATGGATGAGCCTGTGGCTGTGGGCTGTGGGTCGTCAACCCAACTCAGGGTGTCAGGAAGGGCATCTGGCCTTATTCCCCCAAGTTCCGTCCATGTCCAACGTGACCTTTCACAGTGACAAATATCAGAAGCAGTATGGTTGGGGGGAAATTTTATCTTGGCATGCATAATGCTATTGTGAATGTGTGTCATGACGTGTGTAAACTGATTCCTAACTGGTGTGGTGGTGAATTTTTATCCTTAGAAGCGAAGCCATCCTGATAAGATTACTTGTGAGGAGGAGGAAGCTACCAAAGACCCTGTTTTAAGGAAGGAAATAAAAGAGGCTGCTGCAGAGGTGGAGAAGACAAATGGACGGGGCCAACTGAAGGTTGGTATCCAATGGATCAGAGCAGAATCGTTCTTACCATATATGAAAGGGCTTTTCACAACTTTTGAAATGCGATTTACAAAACTAAAAGTTTCTTATCCATTAAGTTTTATAGAAACTAATGTAAGCATATCACAAAAAAGAGGCGAATCAGTTCAACTGGATCAGAAGTTTATTTGGAAATGTTTCGTCACTCACCAGGTGACTTCTTCAGTCTGGGGGCGTAAGCATATGTACGCATAAGGCAGATCACTACAGGGTGTCGAGAAGGGCCTCCATCCCCCACACTCCATCTCTGTCTGACCACTCTGACAATGCGGGGACTAATCGTGACATGTACATTGAGGCCCTGTCAGCAGCGCATCAAGCTTAGCTTTTGGTTTGTGAAAACATACTGGGCAGATAAAGCCAGATTCTGATATTTTAATTCTGGATTGGCATTGCAGATAATCCTCAGGGAGCCCTGTGACATCCCTGCATTCAAAGGACTCCGTAAGATCCTTTTTTTATTATTTTTTTAAAGCAAACCAGTTGTGAAAATTCTTCCTGTAATCTTGTGAACATAAGTTGTATATCTCCATCTTTGATATGTCCCTCTCTATTATAGGGTCTGTTTATCCAAAATACGTTTCTCCTGGTGGGCCAGGGATGCCACCCAAAGGGCCACCATTTGGTAAGGAATCTGCTAACTGAGGCATGTTCTATTTACGTCAAGACAATTTTATTTGTATAGCCTATCATCACAAATTTGCCTCAGTTGGTTATTTAATGTGATGTAATAAATTATAAGCGTCTTTCTTCATCTTTACATCTTACTCCAAATGTGAAGATTTACTGGTTTCTCGTAAACCTACAACTTGGTCCCTTCTCTGATGCAAACATAATTGTCTTTGTCTTCAGGCGGCAGGTATTCCAACTCCGGGGGAATGTTTCCGGGGGACTATCCTTCTCATGGGGGTCCTTTCTCTGGTTTACCATCTTATGGGGAACCAGGCATTGGGGGCTACTCATTAGGGCCAGGTTTGCCAGGGCTTGATATGGATCTTAGACATTTTCCTGATAGTATGAGTGGGGGAGGTGGAGATGATTTCGGGATGAATGATGGAAGAGATGGTTGTGGTAATGGTGGACCATTTGGAGAGAACCCTGGCAGATGTTACCCAGATGAGTTCAGAGGCAACCAAATGTGGAGAGGCTTAATGAACAGGCCGATGGACCAGCCAATGGATAGGTCAATGGGCCGGTCAGTGGATGGACCAATGGGCCGGCCAATGGATGGACCAATGGATGGACCAATGGGCCGACCAATGGATGGACCAATGGGCCGGGCAATGGATGGACCAATGGGCCGGCCAATGGATGGACCAATGGGCCGGCCAATGGATGGAACAATGGGCCGGCCAATGGATGGGCCTATGGCAAGACCACTGGACCAATCTATGGATAGACAAGTAGACCGGCCAGTGGAAAGGTCGGGGTTATTGGGAGCCGTTAAAGAGACCAACAGCCTCCCTGCTACATTGCTTAGTTATCTGGTAGGTGTCTTATTTGGTAGAAACTGGTTTGAAGTGATATCTGAGTCAAGTTTTCCTGTAGTGATGAGTTTGCATTCAACAGAATTTGCCTTAACTTTTCATATTGTGCGTTTAGGACACTTTCCGGATTGAGAACGAGAACGATGCCCAGGTTGTGCTGAAGGTGACGCAGAAGTTAACGGATGTACTAATGGAGTACAGGCTCAGGAGTGTTTCATCGGTATGAAATTAAAAACATACATACCAACAAATCATGTCCCAAATACACATTGAACAAATAAGCAGATTGTCAAAAGTTCAACCCAGCCGTCGGTGTCGGTCAAGACGTCATCCTCTTTGAATCATTGAGATTTTCTTTGGAAGAAAATGTTTGCTCATATTGTCAACATGAGCAAATCCCTTGGCAACAAATGAGATGACAATGGCACAAAAAAGGCTTAAGCTTTCAGTGGTAGGTGCTCTGCTAGTCTTGTCTGTTTAACTGGGCAGAGCCTCCAAGTACATTCCGTAAGCTCCACCCATTGGTTATCTGGAATGTTAATAACAAGATTGTCTTCTTGCTACTACTACTACTTCTGGAAGACACAGACATGGTCATTTTTCATTCTGGTGGGAAACAAACTCCCCTCAACAAAACCAGAGCAGCAACCAAAATAAATATCTTACAACAGGAAGAAAAAGTATCCTGGGTTTGAATTCGGTCCCAGGTCCTTTTTGTGTGAAGTTTACATGTTTTCATCAAGTCTATGTGGGTTTCCTCCAACGATCAAGAAGACATGCATGTTAGGGTTACTACGCCTGCCTGTGCCCCTGAGCAAGGCACTAGGGAAAAGAACTTGAATTGGTCCCTGGGTGCTGAAGCTCCTTATTGCCCCCATGCAGTAGGATGGGTTAAACACAGGCATAACATTTCATTGTATTCATGTATGATGACAAATGAAAGTTTCTACTGAATTGTTTTACGGTGGAGCTCCTCTTCACCTGACAACAGCCAGATGGAGACATCAGGTCTGAGCGCAGACCCTTGGTGTCACTAATAAAGAGGCACAAGCTACAAGCAATTTCTTAGAAGACTGGTGTTGAACCTCACCTTTCATAACAAGGGTAGAAGGTGAAGAATTATTCACTTCTGTATTCTCCTGTCATCCAGGGTCCCAGTATGAACAGCAGTTTGAACAATTCAAAGACTTCCGTGACGGGGTACTCTCCACCTTCTCCCAGAAAACCGAGCGGTGGAGATCGCTTTTCAGACAACCTCATGGGTACATATATTCCCTCTCGCCATAATTTTTGTTGCAAGAAGCATGTCGTGAAAACACATCACCCTTGCAATGAAACATTAATGTATCACCTGTAGCCATTGCTGAAGTCCTGCCCTTTTCCATTTTCTTCAATGCATTCAAGATGTTTCTTTTTCCTACAGGTCCGTCCAGATTTTTCTGATGGTCCCCTGAGGTTCTACAAATGACCCATTCAACAGAACCTTGTTTTTGGATCATATGTCTGCTTCTACCTATCCATGTTGGCACCATATACCACAGATGTTTCATATCAGATGGCTTGTGTATAAAAACCTTGTTTTCTACATTGTGTAGATCGCGGTTTATAAATGGCAGCCCGCTGTCATGCTATGGATCTAATTTGGACCAAGATTAAGTTTTAGGTTGTGTTTTTGTGTAGTGCTTATTTGCAGACACCTGCTAAGACTTAAATTTGTTTCTCAGCCTGTACAAGCCAACTGTTACAAGGTGTGATCATTGCATGCCTTACCTGCGTGAACTTAATTGGCCTCAATGTACTCTTTTTATACTAATTAAAATCATGACAGAAAACAGCTGTAAATCCATATTCCCTTGAAAAATAGTGTTGTGATCATATGTATGGAAAGGCAGTGGAGGTAGGCTATGATATTCCAGCAGTAGATCCACCCTTAGTTGACCAAATGTCTGACCACCTGACCTGTTTTTTTAAATGTAATGGAAAGTGTGAAAGAGGTGCACAAGAGAGTGCAGGCAGGGTGGAGAAGAGTGTCAGGGGTGATGTCTGACAGAAGGGTACCAGCAAGAGTGAAAGAGGAGGTTTACAAGAGGGTGGTGAGACCAGTGACGTTGTCTGGTGTGGAGACAGTAGCACTGACAGACAGACAGGAGGTGGAGCTGGAGGAGGTGAAGATGCTGAGATTTACATTGGGAGTGATGAAGGACAAGATTAGGGACCAGTATATTAGAGGAACAGCTCGGGTTGGAGGCTTTGGGAACAGAGCAGGAGAGACAGATGGTCTGGACATGTGTGGAGGAGAGATGCTGGTATACTGGGAGAAGGATGCTGAATATGGAGCTGCTAGGCAAGAGGAGAAGAGGAAGACCAAAGAGGAGGTTTATGATGAGGTGAGGGAGGACATGCAGGTGGCTGGTGAGACAGAGGAAGATGTAGAGGACAGGAAGAGATGGAGATGATGATCTGCTGTTGGTTCACTCCAAGGATCGACTCCCCCAGCATAAAAGGTAATATAATGTACACTGTCGAATGCCAAACTTGTACATCAGGAAAACCCAACACACCAGCCAGGAGGATACAACACAGGAGAGCCAACACCTCAGGCTAGGACTCTGCAGTCTGGACCCATCTATAGGCCAGTGGCATCTTTTTCAAGAATGAGGATGTTCACATCTTTGATAGGGAAGAAAGCTTGTTTGAATGGTTAGTTAAAGAGGTCATCTAACAATACTGTGCAGCTATTCCTCAATCCTTTGTCAATAGTACTCAACCATCGAAACACCAGCTAATGACCAGTTGTGCATATGAAACCATGGTTGGTTTTGGTCATGTAATTCTGTTTATGAGGGTGGAGATGCTCAGCTCAGACTGAAGATGTCACCTGAATGAGTGAGAATCAGCCAGAATCAGTGTATTTGCCATGTAGGTTTTCACATGCATGGAATTTGACTAGTTTCATGGCTCTCACAGGTACCTCACACAGAATGACAACACAACAATCTTACGTAAAAGTTTATTTCTACAGCACTTTTAAAAACGGTTACAAAGTGCTTTACATATAAAAATGAAAAGACGGAGTAAAAGATAACTAATAAAATGCATATTAACATGGTGCAGGAAGTAACAGACCACCAGATTATGCAAAGCCTTGCTTAAAAAGATGGTTTTTGGAAGCCACTTGAAACAGTCCAGATTCCGCAGATCTAATGGATTGGGGAAGATTATTCCTGAGATTTGGGGCTAAAACTGAAAAGTGCGGACACCCTTTGTTTTGCAGTTAAAACGTAAGGATGGACTTTACACCATCCATCCATTGTCAACAGTTTATCAGAAATTACGTTGTGAGGGAACTGGAGCCCATCTGAGTTCTCATTGAGCGAAAGCCAGGGTACACCCTGTATAGGTCACCAGTCTATCTCAAGGCAGAGCAGTCAGGTGAACATTATCTTTCTCAAGGACATCTCGACAGGCTTATCCGCAGGTGCGGGGATTGAACCTGCAATGTTTTGATCCCCAGACAACCGCGCTACCCACTGAGCCATGCCCGCCCCCTTGAACCACACACACGTGAAAAGAAGTTTCTTCATTCATATAGATAGCATCTTCACTCTAAGCTGGCAGCAGGCATTTCCAGTGAGTGGCCCAATTTGCATATCAAGCCACCGTTGGATTCCGTCGTCATGCAACGGTACCGTTTATAAGGGTGAGGTTGCCTGCAGACAGCTCGGACGTTAATAATAATAATAATAATGATGGTTCCCTTATCAGTCCCACAAGGGGAAATTTGGATTTCTCTGCATTTTTGACCCATCCTATAGTATAGGAGCAGTGAGCTGCCAACATATGGTGCTCAGGGAGCATTTAGGGGTTAAGTGTCTTACTCAAGGACACCTCGACATGCTGTATGCAGGACCGGGGATCGATCCTGCAATGTTCCGATTGCCAGGCGACCGCTCTACCCACTGAGCTATGCCGCCCCATCTTGTTTTTTAGAGGCATCCCATCCTGTATCTCAGTAAAAAGCTGTGTCCAGGTGAACCGATTCACCTCATTTGTGACTTCTAAAGTACCCCCTGCATTTGGTAATATGAACATGTTCCAGTCTGGATCGGACAGTCGTCTGAAGTTACATGTCGGCTTACAAAGCGTGTGTTTAGGTACCATTCATTTCAAACTGGGTTAAAAAGAACAAGAACAAGAGCAGCTGTCATTTTCATCTGCACCTCCTTGAAGTGTGCTGCTCCTTTTCTCCATGGCTACTGTTCAAGACATCTTCAAACTGTTTCAAAGTTATGAGTGTGAGGAGAAGTTTGGCCCCGTGGAACATCTGACCGTGCAGCTTCTGTGCCTGTGCTGCTTGCTTTGCCGATTCAAACTGAACCAAAACCTCCCCGAGTCCAATGCCACCTTTGTCCTGCAATAAGAAGATGTTGTCTTCTCTCAGTTTGTTATCGTGTAAAACCTCTCTGATCTGAGTCTTCTGCACATTGGCTGGCAGGTTTCTGATGAAGATGCAAGTTTTAGCTGCCAGCTTCATTACCTTGCTCGATCTCTCTTTCTTTGACTTCTTCATTTTATTTAGCTTTGAATCCAAACACTTGAGATAGTTGCTTTGGGACTCCGCCAGAATTTCCTTCATCTTCTCCTTGGTGATTGATGTGACACAAACGGGCCGGGAGGCGAGATAGCAGCCATTCAGATTCAGAGCATAGTCGTAGTCATCTTTTCTGTAGAACATGACAAAGGCCGTCTCCGTTCGGCGGCTCTGCACATCCAGCAGATGTAAAACCTTGCACCCCTTCTGGCATCCAACAAACTCTTTAATTTCTGTTTTCGTCATGGAGTCTGGTGCATTAGTCAGCATGACGCAATAGGGTTGGTCTAGTGACGAGTCTCTGATGGAAACATCATCATACCTGGGCTTCTTTCTGAGTCTTGAACAGCAGCTGTTCCCGGAGCTCAGCTCAGCTCGCACAGCTGGTGGTCTGCGTCTTCTCGCCAGGGTGCCTTTAGGGTTCATCAGCTCATGGGAGGATCTTGGTTTTCCCACGTTTTGCCTCACAGAGGGTGACATGACCCCATTGGCTTCATCAAACCTGATGGGATGGTCCTCACACTCATGCACCGCACTGGTCCACATGCTCTCAGTCGCCCTGCAGACTTCTATGCAAACGGGGCCCAATTGCTGACCATTTCGGAGAAGAGCATCACATTCATCCTGGAAGTTGGCAAACTTCACCAAGCAGCCGTTGTCCAGCCCCGACTTGGCATTCATGATTACCTCCTGAACCGGCAGCTCCTTGAAGAAGTGGTAGATATCCCCTTTTGTGGAAACAGCAGGCAGGCCAGACAATCTGACATAGCCTGACTTTACTTCAGCAGCTTCCGTGTGGGTTGAGAAGTCATCAGCAACAGCAGAAGGTGTTTTGTAAGACTTTGTGGAATCTGCAGTTTGCACTTCCTCTTTGTTTTGTAGCCGCTGGCTCGGCGGCGCCGCATGGCCAATAAGCTCCAAATGTGGACCAACGTCAGCTGGAATTGGCTGTAGGTTTGCTGGTGGTGATGGAGGCCGACGCCCCATGATGCGAGATTGCAGTCGAGAGAGCTCATTGCGCTTCATCTTCGACTTGAGCTTGTGCTCCATCTCCGCCATGTTGCTAATGTGCAGAGTGACCTGAGAGCCTTTGAGAAACCCTCCGGAGAAACGCGTGGCGAGCTGGGCGTCCCTTTCAGTGGCGAACGAAATGAAGGCTTCTCCGAGACGGCCTCCGACGACATACACTCCTCCAATGCCGAAACCGTCAAAGAACTTTCTAATGTCCATGGTGCCGGCCTTGGGATGCAGGCCTTGCAGACGAAGAATGACGGTCATTGTTTCACTGCAGACGGGAGCGAATCTGAGAACATAAAACAGCACGTTGAGGCTATGACTTAAATAATAAAAAGGACCATTCTCATCACAAACGCGTGGGGTGGAAGGGAAAATGGCGGTCTGTGCTGCTACGGGGAGCTTGGGAGGAGAACAATAGAAGCCATAGACGCAAACCCAGTTCACCTGGACGCGCGTTTATAGATGCCAGAAGAGAAACCTGAGGTTTAAGTTACGGCCGTTTGTAAAAAAAACGCGCTCCGCTACTCACCACACTTATTATAAGAGCACCAAGTGAGTCTTTTCGATCGTCTTCTTGTTGTTTTGTCTCTTTTGGGCCTCCTAACGGGAAGACACGTTGACTTCAAATCTCGCGCGGGAACTGACACTACGAGAGGCGGGTACAAAGGCAGGGAACTGGTGGGCGTGTTACTAAAACCGGAAGTTGTCAAGGTCACCGACCCGACCCTTGTGCGATTCAAATGGAAAAGTACCGAGGCAGGTAATGGAGGCCGCGGTTTGCCTTCCCTGCTCGCCATGATCGTCTCTGCAGAGAGTCGCCGGTTCTTCTGTCCCCTCGACACGGGGCATGCTGTCAGGGCGGCCGGGAGCCGTGTCACTGGTTCACTCCATGAAGCAGCAGTCGGATGAGTTAATACTGGCTAGCGAAAGGTGACTAGAAGTGTTGAAGGAGAAATCACGGTGAGCTTCATGGTCATGGATTTTCTGTGTGTGCTTCTGGTCTTTATAATGCCCCAACAGATGTAAGCCCTGTTGCCTCACGGCAATAAGGTGCTGTTTTAAAATCCCGGCCCTGATCCTTCCTGTGTGGAGGTAAAAAAGACATGCATGATGCTGGCTGAATAACCAGTCAGGGAATCACAGAGAGGTGAATCAGCTCATCTGGAGGAGACGTTTTATACAGAAACGTCTCATCACTCTCACAGGTGCTGTCTTCAGCCCAAGCTGCCTGCAGCATCCCCACCCTCATACACAACACAGCTGCACCAACCAGTGTTTCACATACAGGTTAGGCACTGACTGGAGCTTCAGTGGTGATGAGAAGTACAATCACAGAGGACAGGAGAATAGCTGCAATCACAGCTTTGTAAGATGGTGACAGATGTACGCCAACCCCACCCAGCTCAACAATGGTTGGTCCCTCTTCACATAGAAGGTCTCTTTACAACTCCAGTAAATGGTCAGTTTGATTATGGAACCACTGTTTGTTGTAACTGTGTTGTTTAACAGGGTTAGGGTTAGGCCTTAATTCCCCAAACTCCATCTAAGTCTGTCCATCCCCACAATACGGGGACTAATTGTGACACAGGAAATAAGGACCTTTCTATGTCACGTTAAACCACATCATCTGTCCATTACTGTATTTTTGCTGAGGATTTTTTGCACCTCATAGGTTGTATATTTTATTATCACTAGATGTACTTTATATTGCTTATATTTTGTATTTATTGTTTAGACTGTTTGGAGACAGCAGCACCGAGAGAAAGACAGGAGGTGGAGCTGGAGTTGGCAGAGCTGAAGATGCTAAGATATGCATTGGGAGTGATGAAGAAGGACCAGATCAGGAACCAGTATATCAGAGGGACAGCTCAGGTTGGAGGGTTTGGAGACAAAGCCAGAGAGACCAGACTGAGATGGTTTGGACATGTGTGGAGGAGAGATGCTGATATACTGGGAGAGGGATGGTGAATATGAAGCTGCTCGACAAGAGGAGAAGAGGAAGACCAAAGAGGAGGTTTATGATGTGGTGAGGAAGGACATGCGGGTGGCTGGTGAGACAGAGGAAGATGTAGAGGACAGGAGGAGATGGAGATGATGACCTGTTGTGGTGACCCCTAACAGGAGGAGCTGAAAGTAGTAAGTTCAGAATATGTACATTTTCCTAGCTGATATCCTATATTTCTAATCTCTTATCTGTCTTTTCATTCTCTGTGCACCACACACCATTTGCAATGCCGTCGTGCTTGCATAAAGGCAATAAACCTCTTGAATCTTGAAATGCTCACTGTCAAACTTCACGTCACACAGACGTGGAGAGAAGAGGAGTGGCTGTTTCTGATGTTTAGCTGAGAGGTAAACATGGAAGAGTCCGGTTTTCTTGTAAACTTTTTCACTTTTATTTTCTACAACATTTGGATCAGCTCAGTGGGACATATCA
>OMLC01000425.1:0-17914 GCA_900302585.1 Regalecus glesne
TCTATGTATTTTAATTCCAGCTGTATTGTACATATATATGTATTGTTCGAAACCACAGCAGGGTATCAGGAGGGCATCCGGCCTGAATCCCCCAAGCTCCATCTAAATCTGTGCCCATCCCAACTATGTGGGGACTAGTCATGATATGTAAAAAGGACCTTCCTCAATGTATGTACAGCATGTAGTCTACATAGAAGTATGTGGTTAATGTGCTTTACAAATGCGATGCTAATATATATATTAAGAAAAGGTTCTTTGGAAAAGATAAACAGAGGAAAGACATCATTCATGCTAAATTTCAGGTTTAATGGTCTAATGAAATGCTAACTTAATCTTTTGCAGTTAGGCCAAATGTGGAATCAATTCATTGAGCACCAAATGGTTTCAATCGGATAAAGAGGTCCCAAATATGGGTTACAATGATCCACAGGCCATCAGAACCACCTAAGAGGAGAGGAAATAGGCAGGGGGGGGACAACCAATGAGAGCACATAATCTACTCCGTTTGGCTGGCCACCACCACCTCCCTCAGCACACATACATAGGCACCTCTGTTCAGGATTAGGAGCTGTGATGCCTTTCTCTGATGGCCATAAAAGGCTTAATGGAGGGAGTTCAGATAAATTTAGTCAAGATAATGAAAATGATACACATCTGGATTATTATATCGATTAAAAATATTCCTCACAAATGTCTCCTACTTGAATATAAAACCCTTGTCTTCAAGCAAGTCTTGAATTTCATGTAGTTCAAGGGACATCACTCACCTCAGGTGTGTTCTTTTTAAACTCGCGGCTCTGATCAATGAGCTTTTTCCTTGCTTGCTCACTCTCATCCTGTCTGTTGGCCAAGATTGAAGCAGTGGCATCCAGTTCTTTCTGTACAGCAAGAGTTGAGGGGGGATAGAGGTGGTGCGTGAAACAAGTTAAAAGAGGAGGGGACAAAAGAAACTGATCAGATTTCCTTCATCATTCACTTCTGTCATGGACTTCATTTGTATCTGCAGCAACCACTGAAAAGACATTTATTTCATTTAAAATGGACAGGATCAAATACTTCAAAAGCATGTGAAGCCATACAGTAATGTTCTATGGTATAGCTATATATGGTATAGGAACGGTTGAGGTTGAGTTCCTATAAGAGCTTTAATAAATTCATAGGATTTTCTACCAATAACTATGTGGGTTCCTTTTCTTATTGAAAATGACTTGACTCAAAGAAATGTCTTTATAATTTCCATCATCCAGTTAGTTATTTCCCCTCCCTTTACTTCTTCCTTATGTTGTTTAAATTGACTTCTCTTTCTGTTCATAGGTCTTTTTCCTTTTCAATTTTGTTCTTATTCTCCAATCTACTCGTTTTTTATGTTCCTGCCCAGACTGTAGCCATGAAACCATCCAAAATCTTGGTCCCCTGGAAGTAGTCTGGAGCAATCGGGGCAGCCATTTTCCAGCATCTGGAACCCTTTCACTTAACATGATAATCTGTGCCTATTATCAATCCAACCACGCTAGACCAGACTCCAAACAGCTGAGTTGGTTTAATTGGTCTTAAAATCAGCTAAAGTATTGTTTGGTGTGACCAAGCCTGAAAGAACCCTTTAGATTTAACTCAGAAGAAAGACCCATAAAATTCCCCCAAAAAAATCACCGAAAAAAATAAAAATCACCCCAACACAATGATGCTGAACCAGAGACAAATTAGTGTTAGAGGCAGGTTGTAATATGGACTAAAATCTAAAGAACCTTTTTGATTTCTTTAAACAGTTTAGGCATATAAAAAGGAGAGGCAACACAAACATGGCAGCACTGACTCAATGGCTTATAAAACTGATTTTTCTGAAAATTGTTGTTGCGAAATCACAAGCTAGTGAAATAAACAATGTTCATACTGTCCATGCTATTTCTATTGTGATCATATTCCATTTCGTGCCATTAAAAAAAAACCAGTTTGTACTATATGTAGGAATTCAACTTCAAGATCAAATTTCAGATAAGCTGTTGATAATAGATAGATGGATGGTATAAATTCACAACATTGTTGTTGTTGTTGGTGGTGGTGGTGATGATGATTGGCCACATATACCTCCTTTGGACATCTCTTTCTAGCTTGGTCAAAGCTTGTTCACTCTTTACTTGCACTACACTCATTTTTACAGTGGTTGGGCTAATGCATGACTTTAAATCAAAAATCTTGCTAAAATATACAGTTCACTGCCAAGTCACCCCATGAAGACATACAGGAATAGCTGAAGAGGATAGACCATAATCAATTTCTTGTGACAAATGATGTTGCAATGTTTCCCATTTTAAATGCATTCTTATGGCTGAAGTGTAAAAAGAGAGAGATTATGTATCTCTTTGTGATTCTGTATCAACTTTGGCTAGCTGACAAGGCTACCTAATTATTTGGTAGCCAAGCTGTGACATAAATCATGTTGATACAACTGGGGCTGGTTGAACAGTGTAGCCTTACCACCTTCCTCCTACTACTAGCACACTACTACTTTGTTGATGTAGTTGATTCTCTTAATTTATCTTGCTTGTTTGAATTTCCATGTTATGTGTGGAAAAAGCAATGATTCTTCAGCAAAACACGAGCCTTTTAAGTAGTCAAAGCAACAGAAAAAAAGATAAACTAATAACTTTTACATCTTAAAAGGACTTAAGGACTGAATGAACGAAGGAGCTTTAAAAGTTATTAATGAACTGTCTAGAAGGAGATGGTAGACAACTCCAACAATAACTTAATATAATACATAGCTGAAATTTAGCTGGACTCTCTCTGAAGGTGATGCCAAGTAGTAATAACCAGCATGCAAGTCAGGCCACAATTCCATTTATTTCTTTCACTTATTTACAATAGGGCCAAGTTCCCCACATCAAAAAGATGTAAACCCACATGGCACCAGAATATTAACATGGTGCTCAACTTCGCTCAGCTTGTTCGCCTGTCCATGTTGTGGTGGCCACACTAATTAGGATTCTGGGGCTGTTCCCAGGGTCAGCTCTGTGGGTGAACCGAGTTGATCTTGCCACAACTATCCTGTTGATGGCATTAACGTTGGGTGATCCAGACGCATATTGCATGTTAGCTCCTACTTGGCTGCCTCGGCAGGGAGAATAATTGATGGAAAGGCTGCTGAAGGTAGTTTTATAAACTGCAAGTCAATAAAGCTAGAGTTCTAATGTAAGTCAGCAGGCATAGCTCTATTTGAAGAACTAACATAAAATCGAGCAGCTACAACACAGGTCAGCCTTAAAAAACTAGTTAGGAGTGGCACACTCGTAATGGGCTTGCTTCAGCTAGGAGCTGCTGGGTTTCTTCTGTGGGTGTACCTTCAGAAGCAGTGAGGGCAAAAGAGAAAAATGGAAAGGGAGGCAACACAGAGAAAAATACCTACAAAGTGCAGGTGGCCTTAAAGTTTCAGTCTCAATGCTGATTAACAGATAATGCAGTTGAGCAAATTATACAAACAACTGGGCTTATTATTTCAAATTGATTAACAGCAGTCTTAACCCCACCTCCTCCTGATGCTAATGGAGGTCCTCATCAGCACTTGCCAGGGGAGCAGATGAGGGATAATTATGATAGTATCCACAGGAATTCATAGTTCTTCAACAGCTACTAAAACACCTTTCTCCAATGGCCTCTGCTAACAGGCATTGGACATATCCCCCAGGACCCAGGACATATCTTCCAGAGCAGCTAAGTCAATCTGACTGAGGTATTTGAAATTACCATGCTTTGATGAGGGCTTACATTTTTGAAATAGCAACAAATCTCTGGGATTACCTGTCAAAATTAGAAATATGACCAAAAGCAATGACAAAGGAGATATTCAAAGGAACTGCAAGTACTGAAAACTTTTACCCATCCATATCATACTGAAGCAGAAGGAGTTTTATGTTTTTGTTTTTCATGACACATATACTGCCTGACCACCCCATATGTAGTTCTGAGGTCTTACTTTTATATTGAAAAATATCCTGTGCTGGAAATGTCAGGCCAACCGCACAGCACTTTTCTGGCCTGTCTGCCTTCATCAGGTTGCTCTTCAGAGCAGTGCGCTTGACAAAATGGAGCAAATTGTGCTCCATAATGGCTTTATAATTTTGCTAATGGATGAATTTCGCTGGCTCAGGCAGCATCGCTTGTCTTAGTTAATTTGTTCAGTGGTAAATGCTGATGGAACAGATTATCCAACTCCCTGGAGAGGCTGCCTGTGCCAGATGCTATCAGCTGCACACATGGGGGGGGGTCTTTCTTTTCTTCCCTTTTGGTTCCTTCTTTTTCCCCCCTGTTCTTACGTCCTCCATTAGAATCAACTTGATGAGGTGCTGAGGGTGAAGTGACAACCAGTGGGTAGAAGAGAAGCCTGACTAACTCTGACTAACTCTGAATAGCACTTAGTTAACTCCTCCCACCACCACTGAGACCCCATGAAGACTGTCAGCAGCATAAATTAAATTTTGGGGTCATTAAGGGGGGAATGGATTGTGGGAAGGGGGGTTAGTTTGCTTGTGCAAATCATCACAGTAAAACAACTTATCCAGAACAAAACCTCCTTTGTCTATGGATCCCATTGTTGGGTGAAATGTCGTATCTTATGTATAAATGATTTGTCAAGTCACCCCAGATGCATTCAAATTCATTTTCCACTCTATCAGTTGCTGACAGTTCTAGTAATTTATTGGGCAAAAGCAGGCGAAACAAAATTATTTTGATGCATTAGCTGACCCAATTTTGCCAAAGTAAGCAGGTGCACTAAGTATGGTGCTTCCAAAATGCTTCATTGCCCACTGCTTATGAGTTTCAAAACGAAGCTCTCATTAATTCTTGCTTCAAACTGGCACAAGGCAATAAAATCACAACAATTGACTTCCACCGTGCATAAGCTAAATGAATCAAGAAGACAGAGCCTATGCAAATAGTTCTCAGGAAGTGAAGAAATACCATCATGGCTATCAAAAAGCATGGGACTCGGGGCCTAAATTTAGCAATGAATCAAGACATTGTTAAGAGCAGTGAACATCCCATGATTCATAATAATCTGTAATAATCTGTCTAGCGTTTTTCATATTTAGTGTCAAACTGAGGTCAGCCTGCAACATACAAAGTGAATTAGCTTGTACTTTAATCAAAAACGAACTAATCAAATTATGGTTATTTCAATGTTTTTTGAGCCATTAACCAAAGTAGTGGTGAATGAACCAATCACTTACAAGTCTTGTTACTCCATTTTAATAGATCTTATTGGTAGTCATACATTTCTAATATAAACAGGATAGATAAAAATATCCAATTAGCTAGGCTAGGCTGTAGCGCAGCTATCTCTATACCCTAAATATGAATACCTCCAATTCATATGAAAATCCATATAATGGGCCAGCATAGCTCAGGAGTTAGGGTGGTTGTCTAGTAATCAGAGATTGGTGGTTCGATCCCCGGTCCTGCAGAAAGTATCTCGAGATGTCCTTGAGCAAGACACTGAACCTCTACTGGTCTCTATGTGATAGATGGTGGCTGCACTCACTGCCACTGTACAATAGGATGGGTTAAACTTGAGGTCATTCTCATCCAAGGGGACCATTTGAAATTATACAGCTATGATAGTGTTCTGCACAATGTTCACTCTAGTTTTGGCTTACATGCAGTAACATCTATCACATTTTTAAGGGTTTATTTTTCTAAGTATTTTACCTATAGATGAGCCAACTATTGGCAAATGTCTGTCCTGTCCTGTCCGATTGTGTCTGTTTCTTAGCTACAACAACCATCCCTTTTCTTCTGCATTTGGCGGAGAAGACGTTCTCTATGGTGTGTAAATTTTCCCAGGAATGGTCGCACCCAACCAAACTTGAAATGTGTTGACGAAGCAGATTCTTTTGGATTAACATTTGCCTTAAATATATAAAGTATCAAAAAGAGGCATTTGTTTTCAAGAAAATCATTGAGCGTGGCTACAATTTTGGCTGAATTAATGTTCTGTAGAGAGTTCCAAGAAGAAATCTTTAGGAAAATCTGACCATGTGTGAAGTGTGCTTTCTAGTCTGAAATGGCAACCCAAAGTACTCGAAATTACAATAATTTGAATGCAACAATTAAGTAGCAATCATTGGACATTATCTATAAATATTCAAGAGTAACAAAACTGCCTTTCACACTAGTGAAACAATTATTTCAGTGTTGCACACAAAACCTTGATCTTTTTGAAGCTGTTGCTGTCTCTTAAACAATGTGCATCTGAGCATAACGCCCTATTATAACTGATTACTGCTCTGCGAACTTAGGTTACTAAAATTGAGATATGTCTCACGCAGTTCCCTTGTTCTGAGATGGAAACAAGATTGTTTTGTACAAATGATAGCTTGCTCTATATATGTGAATGCTATTTAGATAAATGCTAAAATGGCAATTTGGCTAATTCTTATATAATTATTTTCTAGTCTAGTGATCACTCAAAGCACTTTGCATCATATGCCTCACATTTACCAGGCATAGAGGATAAAGGCCGGATACCCTTTTCATCAAGCTCCCAGGTGGGAATCGAACCAGCTATGCCCGGCTTGGAAGCGCATACTCTCCTCCTGAGCCACTGCAGCCCCGAAAACCTTAATCTTGAGTGTCACTGATATCCACTGGCCAAAGCAAAACACAGAGCATGATAAACAGGAACATTAAGCCATCATCAAAAGACATGACTGAAAAAGTGAATGGGTCCAGGGAGAGAGGGGGCTGCTGGTGGATGAAGGAGTAATGAGCACCACTTCAAAGGAGCCTTTTCAACAAATAGCAAACATGAGTATCTGTTCTCTCCCTTCTGCCTCTGACAATTGCTGGTAACATAAAGAGGAAGGGCTAATCTGTTTGAATTGCCAGCCAAGCAGCTCCCAGAACCTATGATCAAAGCCTTTTGTTTTTGCACTGCCACCAGTCAGGACAGTCTTTCCTTTGTCTGCCATGCTGTTTGCAAAGTCTGTTGACTCCCCCCCAGTTCAGCAGCTAGATCAGTTTACAAAAGTCTTACCCTCACAGTGCACAATTCAAAGTGGGTAAATTCATTATCAGTGGCATCCTAACATGAGTGTCTACGTGTCTTTGTGGAACTAAACCTTTTCTGCGAACAGGTTGATTTGGGTCTACATACTGCTAATGAAGACACCACTGACGGTCTGTTTGCAGTAAAATTAGTGTGCTAAATTGAGGAGGCTTGGCAGTTGAGAGGTACGTGGGGCATAAATTGATATGTCAGCTTAACCTCAATTACAGGGTGGTGTTTGGAGCGTGCAGGGTTTTTGTGTTTGGAGTCACATTATTGAGAGGTCACAATTAGTCCTCATGTTGTGGAGGTGGACAGAGACTTAAATGGGGCTGGAGAGATTAAGGTGAGATGCCCTTCCTGATGCTCTGTGGTTGGTTCGAATCCGCAACATCTGGCTCATCAGTTACCAAAACATGCTCTGTACTGCTGAGCTACCTTGGCCCCATGGGAGTCACATTGTTGTTTTTTTGTACAGTAAAGTCAATGTTTAAAGTCCATGACTCAGCTTTGATTTGATTGATTTTGCCTCATACTTGATTACATTGTTTATTTTTTGTTGGAGGTGGGGTGGAGTCTGACTGGACACACAAGGGACTATTAAAGTAAATGTGATCATTATGACCGTGTGAGTGTGTGTGTGTGTGTGTGTGTGTGTGTGTGTGCGTGTGTGTGTGTGCGTGTGTATGTTTTGATGGAATTTCCCGAGACAACCTCACCTCACTGAGCAGGGCAACAATGGTATCATTGAGCCTAGCGAGGTTCCCCCTTGGCCCTGACCTTCCCCCCTCCAGCCTACCAAACTGAATAACTACCAAGGAGAAATTAAACAGAACAAGGGGGGGTGAGGATATCTCAAATCAAGTGTCATACTTCATAACCCAAATGCCGCTTATGCAAGTTCTTTTAACTACAGTATATTTATGGAAAACACATTTCAGGCATATTCTGATGTTCGCTCCCACTTGAATAGCAGTCCTTAAAAAGAGAGAACCACATATCTGGAGGCTGTAACACTAACATCTCCTCATTCAATTAAAACAACATGCATGACCTGGAACGGCAATACAATGGCTGTTTTTAAAACACTCACCACAGCACTAGGAGTATAGTGGTCTGTGGTACTGCATTCAAGCTGCATTATAACGTACACTGTGCAACCAAGCTAGAGCAGCCAAGTGCAGTATGCATATTGCTTGGCAAAATGCAACAGTATGATTTTACTTTTTCAAAGGCACCTGTCTATTGCCAAGTTAAATCTAAAAGTAAAATGTGGATATGGAGGTATAAAACATAAATAGTTAGAAAATATAAATCAACCTATCACAAAAAAGAGGTGAATCGGCTCAATTGGATTGGAAGTTTATTCGGAAACATTTTGTCACTCAAATAGGTGACATCTTGAGTCATCAGTTCACTCGATATGGAATCATTCCTCATTGTCTGTAACTTCTGTATACTCTTAGGAAGTGTATATTTTGAATGCATGCCCAGCCATGTGTGTGTATGTGTGTCTTACCTGGTGTCTACATCCTACTATAAACCTGTGTGGAAGTGATATAGAAAGGAAAAAGCCAGACTCTCCTTATTAGGCTATAGCCAACTTGAATCAGATACTAAACATACAAAATCATTATGTGCGCCTTCTGGAAGTAAAATGTTTGATCGCTCCCACGCCACAATCAAAGATGAAAATGACTTTGTTCCCTCCACATTTCGAGGGGAATCCTCCCATATCATTGTTAAATGTATCCTGAACAACACGCAAAAAATAAAATAAACCAAGTGCATTGTTTCCATGATTAGGAGCCAGACAAGCAGCATCTTCCTGAGCTACTTTGACTTCACAGACTCAAATGTATTTAGACACATAGCCATCTCCCAGATACATGGCCATCAACCTGGATGAGTATACAAACACTGGGATACCATACATCAGTTTTAGTAAGGATAGCTACATTCAATGAAGTGGCTTAAACACAGCAATTATGAGCCTCGCTTTGTAGTATTACTCGGGTAGGCTCATGAGGCATAGAAGGCCTCCATGAATAGGAGTCAAAACATCTACTACAAAGGTGATTAGTATAGACTGCTGATGGTAATCTGAGCTGCCAAGCAGATGTACTCATACATGGGTGAGAATGAAAACATGGTTCGCATTGAGCAATTTTTCTTCAGTGTGACTAGCCTACAAGGCAAGTCCACCATTGTACTATTCCCCAAAGACAGGAATCACAGGTTAAATAATGACAGACCTATGACCCTCATCTGTGTGGTCATGAAGACCTTTGAACAAATTTCATAAGGGCACCTTACTTCCATAACAGAGATCCTGCTAGACTCTGTAGAATTCACTTAAATAGCCAACAGGTTTGCGTCAGATACATTCAATGGGGGGAAATGGTTCATCCACCCACATCTAGTGAATGCAAAAACGTATCCAAGGATATAGTCTGAGCACTTCTGAATCCATAGTTATCAAGTGTCTCAGAGTAACTCCCAAGATTTGCACTAAAAGTATGACTAGGACTAAAAATACTCCTACCCAGAGAGTTGGTTATGAGGCTTTCTAGATGCACTCTCAGCTAGGATTGGGATCTCTCCAAAGAGGAATTGTAACATCATTATTTTATGACACTTTGAGCCACAAAACGAAATTACAATGCCATGTTTTTGGTTGTCTCTACAGTGTACACTATGCAGCATGACTGCATACATGAGAGTATGTATTCTGCACAATGCACTAAATTTCAGGCCATTGCAAAATGGCTGCCTGGTAGTGAGACCAGCTATGTTGTATGGGCCATTTTGTCACATAAAGCCAGGTTTACACTAGATGAATTTCTCAAAGACTTTAAGTCATGGCCCTGTTTTGCATAAGCTGAAGCATTTTAAAGACAGTCACAGTGCATTACAGTGATGGTCATGTAGTGTGACATCCTTCCCAACTGAATTTTAGCACTCTTAAAACTAACTGGCTCTGTGCCTGTGACAGACAACAGCCAATGAGCTTCATGTGAATGAAATGCAGGTTAAATTTGATAGTTCTTCATAAACACAAAAAAGAATGGTGTTAGAAAATAAAAAGACCATACCAGAGTATAAATAGATCATTTTCTTTATGTGGTCTGAACAAACAACCATACAAGCTGAAGCCACAACAAAAAAGTACTTGCTTGCTATCTATTGTTTTGTTTTGTACTGATAGTGTTCCTTTTGTATCCCTGTGTTATGCACTTTGATGGGCTACCTGAAATAGGTAACTTCACAATATGTCTCAGTGTAGTATGAGGCTTGGATTCATAGTGAAGCATCTCGGAGTTTTTTTTTGTCTATCACTCCCAACAATATCCAGATGTGATACATTCATTGCAAAGCGCTTTGAGTGGATGTCATACTAGGGAAGCACTATATAAGAACATTTACATTTACATTACATTGTTAAATGTGACATACTCTAGGAAAGAAAGACAAACGAGTTAGAGTGTGACATATTTTCTGATGAGAAATCTTATCAAGTCATGTAGACTTAAAAAGATTGTGAAAAAAGTATTACTATGTATGCTAAATACTATGTAAGCTTGAAAACTGCTCTCCCTGTTAGCAAGTAAATTCACCCAAGACTAGACAAATCTTGTTTTCCATTCTCATCCAGTTCATCTTTCAAAGCACCAAACCCAATTAGTATGACTAAAATAAACTTGAATATTTCATGAATAGTTCAGTACCATGATCTATAGATAAATATGATGAGGAGAGAGGATGATATCAAAAGCCCCTTTCTTACTGACTGGGGACTTGTTTGCTTTTAAAGCAATATCCAATGTCTGCTCATCTTTTGTTCAGACTCATTATGCAACAAAGGTATCATGATTTTCTCCTAAAATGCCTTTCCACTGGTGTAAATGATAATAGAGGGACTCTAATGAGAAGTAAGTACATTTTTTGAGGCAATATTACCTTTCTAAAGCTTATTCTAATGAAGCTTCCCACCACAGGCTCAGAAGAGGGAATACGTAGGGACCGACGGGAAGGTTAAAGAGATCTTATTTACAGACTGATCAAAAAATTGATCCGTTATAAAAGGATTTAGTATGAGAGAAGTGCAAATCATTTTCTTTTATTTAACAAAAATATCCACAAATTTGACAGCAAAGGCAAATTTAATATGTTCCAAGATGCTTACTCATTTTTATATGAAAAGGAAAAATGGTGCAACCATTATGCACTGGTTTCACCATCTGAAAGACATGGGTTGGTCATGGGAAAATGTTAGTCTAGTCCCATTTCTTATTTCCCCATTTGGTTTTCATGCTCAGGAGATGTAGAATTTTTTTTTTCACAATGTGCAACTTGTCTCTCAATTACAGTAGCGATAGCTACAACTGCTCAAGGACAGGATGTGGTGGTAAAGGCAGGAAGGGCTGATGGTACTGTGGGTGGAGACCTTTTTGGCCGATTATAATTTTAGCGCTTCCACCCACAAAGTTATTGACATTCCTGAAATAGCCTTTCTCCATTTTGGACTTATTAGAGTAGGCCAACTGCACATCTTACTCGGAGAGCTGAATTGACAAAGTTGTTAGAGAGGAGTTTCAGGGATCCTGCAGCTACAAAAGTAGAAACCCATCAAATGGCTGTGAAACATCCTTCTCCTGTTACCTTAAAGAAAAAAAAACCTGGAACAGTCAAATAGCTGTATCAGACCCTGAACTCTGGGGTGTGGATGGGTCTTGTCAGTGCCACCTAGAGGAGCTAATATCATTTCAACACCACTAAAATAAATAGATAAAATATTATATTTTAAGTCTTACAACTGGGTAGATAAGACATTTTTTTGCCATAAGCTGAATGAAAGCTTTTTGTTTGCACTGAAAAAGCCACCTGATCTAAAAGAATCTTCCATGGATCTACAATCAACTCCTCTTGATTTAGGTACTAATGTTGTTGTTTTTTGTATTGAGATAAGATCAACGGTGATACTGTGAGACAAAAAGCAACCAAGCGCACTATATATGGTAAAAAAGGAGAATGGGGGCTGCGGTTAAACAGTCTCATGTCAACAGTGATTGCTCTTAATCCTATGTTGACTTATCACCATCCTCAGGTCTGATCCTCCTCTGTGGAGCTGCCAAGGCCAACTGAATTTAGCCAAGACAGTGCATATATTCTTGTGATGCATGGCTATGAAATCACAAATTATCCGTTAACCACACTGTCAAAAAGTGAAATTTAGAATTTAACTGCAGGTTAGAGAGATTCATATCACCATTTAAATTTAATTTGGAGCTACTTGTGTTTTAATAACAGACAAATATAAATCGATGAAAAGCTCAGCCTGACTGGAAATTTCTCAACAGTCTGTTGTGAGAGTGAGGTGTTTTTCAGTGGCAGCCGAACAAGCGCAGCATTGTGGACTAAGGAAAGATCTCTGATGGTATCTCATTCCCCACTGCCATCCATGCATTAGCATTTTAACACAGTGGAGGAATGTGTTTACCCTTCATTATGTGTGGTAATGATTATGATGCAGAATTTAAGCTGAATAGTAACATGGCTGAAAGACACAATGAATGAACAGTAGAGGAGGTGGGTGGATGAGGGGATTGGTTGTTGGTGTCTTTGTAGTGGAGAGACAACAAGCACACGATTGTTGTCGCCTTTGGGTAAGCCAAGCAGACAGTAGACGGTAGGCACAACCAAGTGGCTTGGATGTGTGTGTGTGTGTGTGTGTGTGTGTACTATCATTAGTGGGTCACAGAGGCATGGTCTGAAGCAGTATAAGCCCTGTCCATGAAATGCCCTCACTTTCTTGTCACCATGACACAGAGCTCCTTCACTCATCTCTAGACACTCTCACACAGTGATGTGTAAACACCAGACACAAGACCCAACGACACTACATACAGCAGAGGGGAAAACAAGGCACAGTAGTCTGCATCTGCAGCAGAAATACTGGCGCCGGTGGTGTAATGGTAGAGAGCATGTGAAACAGAACTGTGTTCATGGGTGTTAATCTCTCATCTCTCCTCTCTAGAGATTGCACTTCCTGCTCAACACCTGGGACAGACTAGGCTGACACACAGTGAATATGGTCTATGGTTAGAATCCGGCTTCCTTTTCTGTCACACAAAGGCCATATGAAATAAAGCTTTTGTTTAGTTTTCCATGGCCCCTAACAAAGGATATCTCATAGCAAAGGTTTATTGGAATGGGAACCACCAATGAATTAAAAAATAAAACCCTTGGAAATTGAGAGAAGCTGACAGAAGAAAATGACAACCTTGTTATTACGGTATATATTTGCATCCCTATACAAATGCTTGGTTCAGCTGTAAATGGTGAGGACTTACTCAACTTAACCTTTACAATGGAGCCAAATCTCAGGCTGTAGCTGTTGCCAACATGATGCACGATTTGATAAGGATGTCCCGATGAAATGATAACTCAAACCAATTTCTAAATACATCTGTTTGTGAATGATAGTGAATAAATTCTTCAAACTACCCGATCGTGTGCAATGGATAAATGCCATATGTCTAATTTGGCTTTCTAAGACAAACCACTTTTCTCGAAATTCTACAGCTTTATTCATCAATCAAATAACGTTTTTGTCATACTGAAAATGTTTCTGCTGCTGTTGTCATTTACTGTTTATGCAATCTGATAATAATGATTGCCTTATCAGTCCCACAAGGGGAAATTTGGATTCTTCTGCATTTTTGACCCAACCTATTGTATAGGAGCAGTGAGCTGCCAACATATGGCGTTCGTGGAGCGATTAGAGGTTAACTGTCTTGCTCAAGGACACCTCGACATGCTATATGCAGGACCGGGGATCGAACCTGCAACCTTCCGAATGCCAGACGACCGCTCTACCCACTGAGCTATGTTGTCCCCGATAGCTGATAAAGGGAGATTTCATTTATGTATACTGGTCTATATATTATGTAATAATGTCTTCTGTCAAACAGATTCAACACCAACCAATGAATAAGTCATGTTTGGATAACCCCTTTCCAAAATTGTGACCTAAATTGCTTGGTCGTGTGGATTTGCCTTATACAACATCAGGATGAATAGACCCTACCTGTCTGAGCATTCAGCACAACTCCTGGTACAGGCTCTCCTAATATTACACATTGAAAACTGCAACTCCTTACTGACAGGCCTCCCCACATGTACATCCAAACCTCTGCAGATGATCCAGCATGCAGCAGCACATCTAGTCTTCAACCAGTCCAAAAGACCACATGTCACCCCATAGTTCATATCCCTCTATGGGCTCCCAGTGGCTGCCAGCATTAAATTCAAAACCCTAACACTTGGTTACAAATCAGCTCCCGCCTACCTGAACTCCCTCATTCAGGTCTATGTTCCCTCCCGCTCACTACACTCTGCCAAAGAAAGGTGCCTGGTACTGCCATCCCAACAAGGTCCTAAGTCATTTGCTCTTCACTACTATAGTTTCCCAATGCTGGAACAAGTTACCAAACTATGTTCAATCAGGTGAGTCCCTCTCAATCTTTAAGAAACCACTTACAACAAATAAGTCGAAAATAAGAGAAAGCTGGTGGATGTCAAGATTGCTTAGGTAGTTTTTAAGCACAACCTATGAACAGATTTGTGCATACAAACAGTTATTGTATCAGACCCAATGTGCCATGAATGAAATACTGCATCTGTCTCTTTCTCTCAGCCTACATAAAGAGAATTTGAAAGGTAAAAGATGATAATGAAACAGGAATGTTTTGCTAGACTTACTTACAAAGTGCAAGAAGCCTTAATGGCAGCAAGAGCTCAGATTGGAAATGCAGATGGATAACATGACCTCTGATCAACATAAGAGGGATTAAAATTGTTTTTCCTCTGCTCATTCCACAAGAGGTTCATGGTTATCAGGACTGGACGGGGATACAATGGGGCCATGAGGTGGTTGTACAGATATGCTATCAATTCCAACAAGAAAAAGAGATTTCAATAGAGGACCTGGATGGGAAGGAAGTGGAAAGGAAAAGAAACCAGCAAATCATTATTTTACAGAATGAAAGGGGAACAGTGCCAAAAACCTAGTAATCCAATATTGTGGTGAACATATTCAAGCAGTCCAATTCATAGCTGAACAAAATGTACAAGACTATGGTAAATGGTAAATGAACTTGTTCTTATATAGCACTTTTCTAGTCTATCGACCCCTCAAAGCGTACTGCAATGAATGCCTCACATTTACTGAGCTATGCGGCGGGATACGAATCCGCAACACCTGACTCCCGAGTGTGTGACTATATATCTCACAATGCTCTATTTAGAATTGAAACTCCCTATCGGAACATCCAACGCCATATGGCTTTATGTTCTAACTTTATTTTGATGGAGCAATGATAAAATGTGGAAATTATATTACTCTGAAAATCGTGTCAATAAATTCAATCAACGTAACTTGTCCATCCTCTTCTAGCATAAAGACAAAAAAGGAGCCCAAAAAATCCTAAACAACTGCCACGAATGTATCCTGGGAGGGAGCGGAAACTACACGTTTGAACTACTAAACTAGCAGCCTGTGGCCGATGTTGGAAAACTCTTTAACTGCATTCCCCAATCTCCACTTGTCTCAAAAACACCCCAGCAAGCGCTCTGCTGATTATACGTGTGTGATTCTTATTTCTTGTGTGAGCATGCATGCATTTGTGTGTGTGTGATATTGATGAGGCACAGAGATGCAAACTGTGTGACAGTGTCATTGTTAGGATTGTTGAAACTGCAGCAAGTAGATTGGGAAGTGACCCTGGTGGTTAGGGGCAAATAGCTGGGATGCAGAGGAAAGGACTATTAGCTACAGTGCACATCTCCCCCAGACTTGGAAATGTGACCCAACAGTTAATCAATCAACCAGTGGGGTACTGCCCAAACAAACCAGGAGTCTGTTTATGTGTGTATATGTGCGTGTGTGCGTGTGTGTGCATACATGAGAGAGAGCTGGAAATGTGATCTGGCATGTGTCGGGGGAAGTGAGGTAGAGAGGAAGAAGAGGAAAGGAGCATGCACAAAACCTATCAATAATACTGTAATCAAACATCTACAATACAACAATAGATGAATTCCAAATCTGCTTTTTTGGAAATCCAAACTCTAAGCCTTTGCTTTTTAGCAAAATTCCTTCATGGCCCAAATTTTGTATCATCTATTTGGAATTAGGGGTGGGGAAAATATTGTGAAATGGCAAGTGTGTGTTTTTAAACCCCAGTGACATCAAGTGGAGTCTTTAAGATGCATGGTGCTCGGTTAATTAATAGGGAATAGACTGCTAGCTCAGGGAAAGAAATCATCTTCAAATAGCTACTAACTAGAGAAGCAATGATTGTTAGTTAGCCTTCTTTGCATTTTATGTAGGAAAAACTTTCTTAGACCAAACACTTACATAAAACTGCTCACAACAACCTCCGTCGATTATCCTGAGAAACCAGGTCATGGTTTCTGCTAAGAGACATTGCTGTTGAGTTTTTCCTTTTTTTTATCTTGTGTGCTTTAAGCAACACAAGCTGAGTGCCATCCAATTCCATTATATTCAAGAGAAGGCAGACATCTTTATGGCTGCTATCTCCAAAAGTCAGCAACTCGCATCAAAATGATCTAGATGGATAAATTGCAGTACAGGTAAGATAGAAAACATGTATTTTTGATTTGGGGATAAACTGTCGCTTCAATTTTTGATTGCAATTATCTATCCATCCTTCAATCCAGCCATCGTCAACTGTTTCTCCAAAATCGGGTCGCGGGGTCATGCTGTAGCCTATTCTAGCGCTCATTGGGCGAAAGGCGGAAAACACCCTGGCCAGGTCACCATTCCATTTCAGGGCTTAAGCAGTTAAAGGTCCAGTGCTCTGGCCAAGGACGCCCCGACACCCCTTTGAAGGAACCAAGGACCAGATGACCTCCAAAGCCATGCCACACCTGCACGGATATACCACCCCAACCCCTCCACCAAAACATGCAAAACATTTAGAAATCGGAAAAAATTTCAGCAAAAGGATCCAAGCACAATGCATAAACAGGGGAAGTACAGCCCAGGAGGCAGATGGTCATCCAGCAACCAGGTGGTCACTGGCCGAATCCCTTGCCCCTCCCAGAAAGTTCATTGACATAGCCCCAAGCAAGACACCAAACCCCAAACCGCTATCATTGTAATCATAGATGGTCAATACTCAACTTCATAACTGCTTCACATGTTACCTTTTGTACACATGTATTTCTAAATCAGTACGATCAAAATGCACTGTGAGGAAATGCATACATGTGCTGGACTATGGCTGTGTTCAAAGCCACATGCTAACTATACAAGTATGCAAGCAGTATGAAGTGCATCTTCAATATGAAGCACATCATTTTCATGTGCCTGACATTCAAGCAGATACTACAGCAGAATGCATCTGACTGCAGCAGAGGATCATTAACGCAAACAACCTTTTCACAAACATACTGTGATCTTAACAAGCCCCCTTTTTACCCTAGGCCCCAAAACATAGTGCTGCGGCAATATAGCACATTCGTGTTTTTTTATTAACACAATAACGTTATGTACTGTATTGAGTTCTTACTGTACCAATGTTAATCTAATGTCATATGCCCCCGTGAAAACTGCCCACTATAACAAGCCTCCTTAGTAGCATAAAACCCCAGTCATGAAGCAGGAGAATACAACTAATGTAAGGTCCGACAAATGTACGAGTTGTTCAAGCTGCTGCGGAAAATGATGGTCACGTTTTCAAATGGTCTCACTGAGTCCAACATAACCTCTTATATAGCTAGCTAATATGGGTTTACAAATACAACTTTGAGACTAGCTTCTAGCTAGTACAAGTAAACATTAAGCAT
>OMLC01000426.1:0-11459 GCA_900302585.1 Regalecus glesne
TTTAAAACACTGCTAGATGAAGTTGTAAATAACTATCCTGGTCTGCTATTTTGCACAGCAATGTGCGTTGGTTGTCAAGAGGGAAGGTGCTTAGCCGTTTTGCGGCTTGCCTGAACGAAATCCGGACTTTCCTTGAAATGAAAGGCGTCGGGCATCCTGAGCTAGCCGACACCGAGTGGCTCCTCAAGTTTTACTATCTCGTAGATCTGACTGAACATCTGAACCAGCTCAACGTGAAAATGCAAGGCATTGGAAATACAGTGTTATCCCTTCAACAAGCTGTATTTGCTTTTGAAAACAAGCTGGAGCTTTTCATCACGATCTTGAAACAGGTGTTTACTACATTTTGAAAAACTGAGCCAATTTAAAGATGCATGCACAGCAAGTGAGCCATTCAAAACCTTGATCTCCACCAGCTAGCTGGCTGCACATCCAGTCTCCTACAGTCCTTCAAAGCACGCTTTGGAGAATTTCGTGAGCACACTGTCTTTTTAAGTTCATCACCCATCCAAACAGTGTTCACTGAACACAGCCGACCTGAATTACATCCCTGGTGTCTCCGTCAGAGATTTTGAGCAGAAGTGCTGACCTGAAGGCCTCAGACATGTGGGTGAATAAGTTCAAGTCACTGAATGAAGATTTGGAAAGAATCACACGACAGAAAGCGGAGTTGGCGAGCAAGCACATGTGGACAGAAATGAAAAAACTCCAACCCGAAGACCAGCTGATTCTCAAAACTTGGAACGCCTTCCTGTCACATACCACACACTGCAGCGTGTGAGTATTGCTGTATTGACCATGTTTGGATCTACGTATGCATGTGAGCAGTCATTCTCACGTCTTAAAAACATCAAGTCCAACCTACGATCACGTTTAACGGATGAAAGTCTCAACGCTTGCATGAAGCTTAACCTCACCAAGTACCAACCCGACTACAAAGACATCAGCAAATCCATGCAGCACCAGAAGTCGCATTAATGGTGAGTGTTATAACAACATTATTTAAAAGAATAAATTCAGAGGCTTATTATACTGACATTTAGTTGAATTCACTTTTGAAATATATTATATGGCTCTCACTGAAATAAATTCCCCAATTTTTTGCTTTCATGGCTCTCTTAGTCAAAAAGGTTCCCGACCCCTGCTATACAGGGTGTACCCCGCCTTTCACCCATTGAGGATAGAGATAGGCTCCAGTTCCCCCTGTGACCCGATTTCGGATAAGCGGTTGACGATGGATGGTGTTTAGTAAGAGAGAGCATACACACATGACATGAATAAAGCAAATTACCTTTTTTTCGGGGGGGGGATTCACTGGACCTTTTCAGGGGCCCAGCCTTTTATGTTGACAGGCCTGCTTAGATCCTACCTGTCCCTCTACTTGTACATTTTATGGCATATTTGGTTCATCTGGTATAATGTTAATGGACATCTGTGTGTTTTTATTGGCTATTGGAGGCTGTGAACTCATATCAGTAAACACACAGCAGGAAAGAGATGCAGGCTACATGGACTGCATGCTGAGAGAAGATAGTTTTTATTCAGTTAAATATTAAATGGGACTAGCAGGGGACAGTCTATGTAGCACAGGGGTACTCAATATGTCGATCGCGATCTACCAGTTGATAGCAAAGGTAGTGTGGGTAGATTGCATGGCATTAAAAAAATAGACGGCCAATAGATCGCCATGCAATTTACCCACATTACCTTTGCGTTCGACTGGTAGATCACGATTGACCTATTGAGCACCCGTAGATAATTTTGACTTGGTCATTTTATAAGTAGCTCGCATGCTGAAAAAGTGTGAGATCCCCTGTTGTAGTACATTTGGCTCTACCAGCTACTCAGTAGCAATAATTCCAATGGGTTTAATGAATGACTAGAAACTGATGCCAGAGTTTTCCACTTTGATGTAAAGAGAGAGTACCTGTGAAAACATCCTAACAAAAAATAAATTAAAAAGAGAGAGAGAGAGTACCTGTCATGATACAACTTTTATCTTCTTACTCTCCTTCCAGAGAAGAAAACATGCCACTTTATTTTGTCCTTGAATTTTTACAGCAAGATTTTTCTTGTTCATCTAACCCATACTATTGTATAGGAGCAGTGAGTGGCTGCAGCACCTGGGAACCAACTCTAGTTTGTTTTCCCATGTCCTTGCTCAGGGGCATAGGCGGTAGAATTAACCCTAACATGCATGACCTTTTGATGGTGGGAGGAAACTGGAACATCCAGAGAAAACACGTACAGATACGGATAGAACATGAAATCCACAAAGAAAGGACTTGAGGGTAGAGTGCACACTTTAGGAACTGATGAGCCAGATGTTGTAGGTTTGAACCCACTGCGAGATGTCAGGGAGGGCATTTGGTCATAACTTTAGTCCCTAGGTTGTGGGGGCTAATCATGGTGGAAAATGGAGTACTCTCTTCAACTCATTAGTGGATCTGATCATCGATCATGTGTCAACCATGTATTCCTTCTTGGACTCCTCCAGTCAGTTGAAAGGCAGATTACCATTGGAGAACATCAACAATATCTGTAATTTATTTTCTCTATTTGGCAGGTAACAATATGGATCATGGTGATGGTTGTTCTTGTAATACCATTAAAATGTCACCTTTATAGTTCTTCTGCTAACCTCTGAGCATGGTGGCTTCAACTAAAAGCAAACAAAACCATTTAGGCATCTTCTCACAATTATGGAATAAATCACATTCATATTCAACAGTTTATGCTGTGATTCCTAAAGTCCCAGACAGGGGTGGTGGTCCCAGGATTCAAAAAGGGAAACCAGAGAGTGTATGCTAATTACAGAGGCATTGCATTACTCAGCCTCCCTGGGAAAGGTCTACTCCAAGGTGCTGGAAAGGAGGGTCTGGCCAATAGTCAAACCACAGATTGAGGAGGAACAATTCCATCCTGGTCATGGAACAACAGACCAGCTCTTTATGCTCGCAAGGATCCTGGAGGGGGCCTGTGAGTATGCCCATCTGGTCTACATGTGTTTTGTAGATATGGAGAAGGCTTATGACTGGGTTCCATGGAAGATATTGTGGGAGGTGCTGTGGGGGTATGAGATAAGGGGTCACTATTCAGGGCCATCCAATATCTCTATGCCATAAGTGAGACATGTGTCTGGGTTCTAGGTAGTAAGTCAGACTCTTTCCCAGTAGGGGTTGGCCTCCGCCAGGGCTGCTCCTTATCACCTATCCTGTTTGTGATCTTCATGGACAGGATCTCCAGGTGTAGTCATGGAAGAGAGGGGTTGCAGTTCGGTGGACTAAAGATTGCATCACTGCTTTTTGTAGATGATGTGGTTCTGATGACATCATCAGTCTCTGACCTCCAACACTCACTGGATCTGTTCACAGCTGAGTGTGAAGCAGCTAGAATGAGGATCAGCACTTATAAATCTGAGACCATGGTTCTAAGCAGGACACCAGAGGTTTGTCCAATCCGAGTAGGGAATGAGTCCTTACCCCAAGTGAGGGAGTTCAAGTATCTCGGGGTCTTGTTCTCAAATAAGGGGAAGATGGATTATGAGTTGGACCAGATAATTGGAGCTGCTGGAGCGGTATTGCGCTCACTTTACCAAACCATCATCAGCAAGAGGGAGTTGAGCCAGAAGGTAAAGCTTTCAATCTACCTGTCAATGTTTGTTCCTACTCTCACCTATGGCCATGAAAGTTGGGTCAAGAAAGAAGAACATGGAGTTCCCAGCTGAAATCTACTACCTTCACGACTCAACACCAGATAAGTGGTTGATGGATGGATGGATGGATGGATGGATGGATGGATGGATGCTGTGATTCATTATGTATGTCCTTTTGCTTAGTTATAAGACCATCATCTATATTTGGTTGAGGTCAAGGAACATAGAAAAAAACATCTATCCATGGATGTTGTTTCTTGTGTAAACCTCATTTCCACCTTAATTTCATCTTTTTTTTCTTGTCAAATTGAGTATGAGCAATTCAATCACTGACTTTAATGGGAATCCATTTTCATTTTAGATTTCTTTGAAAGGCAGTACAATGTTGTCACACTGGGGAAGTGTCTGAAGGTAAATTGATGTGCACTTGGGGGACAAAGGTTGCTAAAATAGTATCACCTCCATGCATCTATGGTTACATCAAACAAGTCCAATACTTCCTCCCACTCCCCACTTTAGTTGGTTCTCCATTGTCTCTAACAAAAGAGTCTGACACTTTGAATTGGAGCCTGTGATGGATAGCTTTTGAGGTCAGAAGCGTTTACCGGTATATTGGTTTCACCCTTGTCCAGCCAAACTAATCCTGAATAGGTGGTTCCAGCTTATGTAGACACTAAAGCATTATCTGTAGTGGAGTCAATGAGACATTGTGAGAAAGTTGGTTTGGGTGACTGGCTTCTTACTTTTTCATTGATAAGGCAGCTTTTTTATGTACATGTTCGGTGGTTTCTGCTACAGTACATAATTTCCATGCTAAAAGGGGATGATGAGAGCCAATCAAGCCAGAAACTCGGTGTTTGCTTATGCTGGAAAAAAAGAAAGAAAAATAAACAATTGTGAATGTTTGTTGTCAATTCAGATTGCCCCCCACATACCCCACTTCACCCCATGGTCACAAGCATGGCATATAAAGTCAGTAATTCCTATTTGTGAATCACGCTAACTTTCTGGTTTGATAGGGAAGCACACAAGGCTTGAATATACTCTACGGTTAAGGTGTCCCTCTACCCTAATACATACCTCTGGGGAAACTATATAGGCTATATCTGGCACTGCACTATCATAGCCAACATGAATAAGGCTATAACTTAACTCATTATAGTGATGACTTCAGGCATCCCACAAAGGAAGCTCTGTGTTTCTCCTACCACTAACCTTATCAGCATAGACAGGAGGGAAGATGACAATGGTTATCTGATTGTTTTATATTCAGGTTATTCTGCCTTGTTAAACAGAGTCCAGACCATCATCTGCAGGCAAGTTCAGAGGGGGGAGCTTCAGGGGCTTGAGCCCCTGCCTCTTTGCCCAGAATACCCAAAGTGCCCCTTTGAGTGACCATTTAAACTTTCAATATAGAATAAACGTATAAGTGAACATTTCAAAACTAATATGTTTAATAATAATTTTGTTTGAATGAGGGTCAGTGTAATTCAATAGATAAATAAAGTTTACAAATATCAACAAATTTTGTCCTTGTACCCCTTTCTTAATTTGGAATCCCTGACCTTCAAATGGTCTCTGTACATCCTCGTATAACAGAGTAATGTTATTTTAACGCTACCTTAGATAATGAACTCGTTCTCTGTATTTACTTTCATTTTTTATCCTAGAAAGAGATAGTTTGCTTAACTTTACATTTAGCATTCCAATCTATAGTTCTGGGGGTTATACGTACGTCCGTGTGTTAATTAACACGACTTATTGTTTGTGCTGAACTAGAGATGTTTCGCGATACTGGCAAAAACTCTCTTTAATCTGACCCTGCTTATTCTCATTTTCTGTGCGCAAAAAAGACGCGGAGTGTATAACTTCAATGGTTTCTCGCAACGATTTTGGTTCCGGTGCCGGGACGAAACGACAATGCGCTTGCAGATCAGTATCATTCTTTGTCAGTTCAGAATGGGGGCGGAGGAAGTAAATCCATTAGAAACCTATAAAAAGAAAGTATCCGAGATCATAAAATACCAGGAAGCAGCACTTTGCACTCACTTGCTGCCAGCGGCAGACTGGGGACGTCAAGTTTCACGCTGACCTTGCAGACGATCAGAACGGATCCATAATAACGCATCCTTCCCTCCTCCCTCAATCCTAGATTAATTTCAGGCTCTCCGGATGAGTGACATTGCATTTGGTGACAGTTGTTCGTATTCATAACGGATAGGCTACACAGAGAACTCAACCCCCACCACTATATTCTCTGAGTTGCGCAGACTTTACATGTGGACTTTAACCAGCGAGCGCACAATCTCCCGTTATTGCGACGCGTAATTTGCGACGTTCAGGTTGTTCAAGTCTTGAATTTACCACCCACCCTTCCAACATCTCAGCAAAAGTACTTTTTTTCTAAAGTTTTTGGTCAAGGATGCTTATGTTTACTTGGAGTAGATGTTGTGTTTTGATGCTTCTCGTTGCTTGGATGAGGTCTGGGACATGCCAGAGATCAGCAGCGCGCTCCAAAGCGAACGCCATCAAGACGGCTTTGCTGGAAGCGGCGCCGACATTGGCTGCAAACCGCTCCGCCACCGTCCACGGCGGCATCACCAAGAAATTCAATATTCTCACCCAGGTAATTTCCCCACTTATTTTTTATTCTTTACCGTATATGATTATGTCTTTCAATTCTAATTTCATGTGCAGTCAGTCTGGAACCAACGTTTTGCTCAAATATTATCCTCCCAGTGAGAGGTCCCTTTTACGTGTAACGATTAGTCCCCATGTTGTGGGGTTGGACACGGTTTTAGAAGGAGTTTGGGGAGTTGAGGCCGGGTGCTCCTCATGACGCTCAGTATAACATATACATTACATTCAGTCCCTGATTTAGATGAGGGGGGGTATCCTTTACATCTGGCAGAGCAGAAAATCAAGTTGATACCCAATTGATGACTAGTGATGAGCGTTATTTTGTTTGGACAAATATAGTGAAATCAACACAGTAACACATCATCACGAGTAGTGCTATTATTTTTGCAACGCACAATTCACCAAAAGCAGATCTGGAAGGTCGATACGACTCAGATTTGATCATTTGCGTGCCCTTTGGAATCTTCAGCCTGCCTCCTGCCCGGCACATTGGAAAAGCAGCCAACGGTGGTCACGGCACCCTGTACAATTTGGTGTCCGCGGGCTGTCTGTAGCCCGTTTCTAAGCGTATTCCCCCAGGAAATCCACGCAAGCGCCTGCTCTCACCTGTGGATGATTATTTGGTGGAAATCGCGGGGATCGGACCTCCCATAAACTACTAATTGGCGCTCAGACCTTGACGCCATGGTTAGACCTGCGCACCTCCACATTTTCACAGCGGCACGTCATTAAATGTGAGAAAAAGTTAACACTTGGGGTAATTTTCTGTCTGGTTTTCCATGTTGTTTAAGTGGCCCAGACGCTTACCGGGATTACGAGAGTCTCACTGCGGGGCCATTTAGGAATACTCTTAGCAACCACTTAATATCCACTCATAGACTTATCAGGCCCTGCTGTTTCAGCTAAGTGTTGCATTATAGCTTGAAAGAGAGTGTGAAAGCAGGCAGAGTAAGAAGTAGAAAATGATGATGATGATGATGGAAGTGTTAATATTTGAGTATAATGACCACACCGACCACACATTACGGGAAGTAGTGGTCACGCATAGACGATGAGGGACTAGTAAACCATCAAAGCAATAGATCAAAATAACATCTTGATGGCTCACCGTCCCATGTTGCTGGCCACGTAAAGTGGAGAAAGGTCAATTTTTATGTGTCACGATTAGTCTCCTCATTGTGGAGGTGGACACGGACTCAGATGGAACGCTGGTGATTAAGAGTGGACGGCCCTTTGAGGGGTCGCACCCGCAACACTTGGCTCGTCAGTTGCAGGAGAGCACAATCTACCACTGAGCGACTGCGGCTCCCCGAGCACATACAGGGGAAAGTGCGGAAAAACAAACCATGAATGTGAGGAAATAATGAGAGGCATTGAGATCAAACTTACAAACAAACAACTCAATGTATAATTGTACAGTATACTCATTCATGGACCTTAATTTACTATTACTATTACTAATATTAATAGATTATGAGATCTATTTGAGCAGTAGATGGCACTGGCACACTTCATTCTATTCTTCGTTGTTGCAGCATGACCTGTCCAATGGCAACTTGTGGTGAATTACATATTGCCATAAAGCTGATAGGATAAATGCACCGTAGTTGCCCGGTGATGTTGTTGTCAAAATGTGTTAAAAACACATGTCTGCCTTCAGCTGGAGCTGCTGGCTCTGTGTTATCACTTGCAATGTGGATATCTCTGCAGTGTGTAGAACTGAGAACTGTATTCTGATATCCTGCCCAGACAGAGGGGATTATGGAAAAGCCTCTCTTTTCTTTTCCCCTGCACCGCACAGTTTGGAAATGGTCCAACACCAAACTTACCCTGCCAGACCTCAGTTTAAATGTCTGCTTACAACTTTGCCATTGCAATAATATGGTGTGGTTTGGATGAGTGGACTGATGGGATACAATATGTGTGTGTAGAGACCACCATACTCTTATATGAGTAAAATGTCATGGCACATTTAGCAGCACGACCAAATGAGGACGACTGATGGCTTCTGCGGTGGGAGGATATGTGTGTGGCTATACTGCCTGTCAAGGTTTTCCAGAGTTGTAAAATAACAGCCATAACTCAACCGTGCCAGATACTATGTGGCCTGAGCCTGGCAAGCAGTCTCCCCTGACCTTCTGTATGTCATCATAGAGTGGTTGTTTATGAGTGGAATAAATCAAAGATAACTACTCTGGTCTCTTCGCGAGGCTTTAATTGGCAAAGCGTGGCACCGATTTGCAACAGCTCAGGAGTTCTATTACAGGCATACTGAATTACCAATGCTGGCATTTACTACACAACTATATGATGGCCTTAAGGTCCATCAAATAAATCATCTGATTTCTAAAGCTTTAGTTTTTACCAGTACACACTATGGCACATAACTGCAGAGAATATTTTTTTTGCAATATTATTACACATTTTTTCCTATGCCTTTTCTATCATGGAGTAGCTCTGGTAGAGTGCATGTTTTGGGAACTGATGAGCCAGATGTTGTGGGTTTGAACCCACTGTGGGGAGGGCATCTACTCTTGATCCTCCAAGCTCCATCTAAATCCATCTAAGTCCACCTCCACAAGGTGGGGACTAATCGTGATACATGAAAATGGAGCTCAAATGGACCATTCTCTGTGGTGTATGGAAAGCGAGCGTTCTCATTTTTATCTACCTATAATGACAGGGTATCATGCTTACCTACAACCGGAAGTAGCTTGCTTAAGCATGGGTAGTTGCCATGTAGGTTTATGACCTACTCATGTTGATATTGTTATAATTTGTGGGAAATAGCTTGTTGATTTCTTTACACCTTTCATTGCACACAAACTATTTATTATTCAAATGTCAAAAATGTCCCCTAATATCCCTGTAACAGTACCATGCCAAGTCCTCATAATGTTTTCATTTTTATATGGCACACAGCAGCTGTTTTGAAAAAAAACATTTTTAAGAAAACTAAAATAAAGAAAAGGTGATAATTACAACACAGGATCTCAATGAGTTACCCTTGCTTCAAACCGCTGTAAGCTGGAGAGCAGAAAGTCTTGTCATCCATCGGAGATTTTGCTGTAGCAACAGCTAAGATAAAGTTTGATGTTTCATCTGTCAGATTTCAGATGATTTATATGTCAACAGCCCACTGGGGTTTTATTTTCTACGACTGAAGATAGAGCTTTGCACTTATTTTGTTCTTTGTGACCAGAATCACCGAAGGGACAAAGGGCGCAGGGATTTTGCTATCACAACTAATTCAGTCAGCTCGACTGAGTCAAGGCAAAGAGCACCATCACACCAAGTAGAGTAAGACCAGCAGAACCCAAAAAAGATGCCTCTTAAACCAGGGCTGCCAATTCTCATGGGTGGGCACTTGCTTCTTAGAAGCACATCAGCAGAATAGCAGAGCACAGCCAGACAGCACCACAGGGGAAGAGGCAGAAAGGCAGTTTTCCATGTCTGGTAAATATCAGCAGGTGATCAGCCAGCCTTAACCACTCTTTATGTTATTAAATTTACCTCAGATATTACGCAAAAGCAATCTCTTTAGGCTCCACTCATAAGATGAGAATCATAGATTTTTTTTCCACCCTTCAATCCTGGCTACATCTTCTCACCCTCTCCAATCCTAAAAGACAGAGAGGTCCAGAGATGGCAGGGAGGGTTGTGATTCACTAACACTTTGATAGATGTGTTCCAGTCCATGGTCAGTGGTCACTTGTTCTTTGGCCCCTTGCTGGGTTCCGAGGGCATTGTGAGTACCTTCCACCATAACCATAAGGGGTCCTCCTAAGTGGCAGCCCACCCCCCAGAGGAGATGCCAGCTAAGCGGCTTCACAGTAATTTGAGCTCCTAATGAGAAAGGGGACCTAGTCACCTTTCACTCCACAGGTTTACACTTCCTACAGCAGGGCTAAGCCCACACTAACAAGTGACTCTTTTGATCACCGGTGCATAGTGAGAAGTTTTCTCCTCTCTGTTCATAGACTTTGTAAGAAAAGCTCAACATTAGGAGACCAGGTTCCTATCAGGGAAGGCCCTCCTTTATAGCTGATGAAAAAATATAGCATAGTATGACAACTTCACATAAGGAAACCCCAGACTAGGAAGGCTTTGAGTCTAGCCCTCAAAGGAACATACAGATAAACACATGTGTTCTGAGGGATGAAGAAACATGTCTGCATCTATGTGCTTCAGACGTCCATCCTATGCAACTTGATACTTTTGATACTTGAGGGCTGTCTGTACTCTCAGGGTATAACAAAGCTTGTTTATTCAGTGACATAGTTTATTTGACTCTTTAAAGGCCACTGCATCTCACTAACACTGTCCAAAGTTTCTACTTACTTGCTTGATCTCTGAAGATCAAACTGATTCAAGTCGTAGGCTCCTTTCTTTTTGACTCACATGATGGAAAATTAAACTATTGGTAAATTGAAGCTACATGAAGTCCATTATTATTACCAAACAGCTCTGTACATGAACATGTCCATTTACTATTTACCATTTAACCGTGCTTTTACAAAGTTTCCAGATTTTCACAAGCTATCCTGTTCACATAAGTCAGGTTGGATCTCCATCTACACACATTTTGCTATCGCTGGCCATTGCAGCACAGTTCTGCCATATCACTATTTATATCAGGGCTTTTGAATGACTCCTCCGGGGTAAATAAGGGATAACATAGAGGAGGAGGAGGGTTCAAAGCTCTGTCGATCCTGCAGCAAAGCCCTTGCAGATTGCTGCTCCCGCACATTTGAGGCTTTTCTTCAAAGCTGCTGTGCCTTACCAGCACGAGAGTGACACGAGATGGAGCCAGGGGCTTCCCTCATGGCTCTGTGTCTGTCTCCGTCTTTATCATCTTACCAGCATGCCAAGAAAGACTGCGGAGTGCATAGTTCTCAGCCTACTTCCTCCACAGGATACAAGGCCATGCTTTTATGTTGGAAGATGCCCCGGGAGAATAATAGGGGAGCAATACAAAAATGTGGCCACTCAAGTGGGTTGAAGACGTGAGATGAATGAGATGCATCTAAATGAAACCTCATTCCTCAGAGGTTGAGAATGAGCCGTTTTAAAACAGGGCAAGATAAGATGAGATTATCCGCTGTGATTCAGGGTCAGCCTTGTATCATTGGGTTTCAAAAGGCAGACTTGGTAGTTGTTTTTT
>OMLC01000426.1:20547-30958 GCA_900302585.1 Regalecus glesne
CCCCCCCTCCCCAGTTGAATAACTAGTCACAGCCTTGAACCATAGAATAACTTCATATAAGCAGCAGGACACTGCATGATCGACTGGCTGAATGGACAGCACCAGGGTTTTTGCCATTTCATAGTTGCCTTGGTCACACATCGTGTTGTCAGTGGTGACGGGCACAATGCCATGAATACTGCAATGGCATCCACTGCATCATTCACACCCCTGTACATAGAGTAAGCGGTTGTGTCCGGAAGAGCATCGGACATAACATTTTGCCAAATCAGTATGCAGATTGATAAGACCGTACCGGAGCGTTTGAGGTCCAGGTCAACAACAGCTTCCGTTGGCACAGTACCCTCACTCTAAAATCCACTGTGGCCGTCCCTGAGAAACAGGGAAGGAGCTGAAAGAAGAAGCTCATAATCCGGTGTGACGTTGGTTTGGATTTCATAGAAACACGTAGTCGCTATTCTGTCCTCAGCCATCAGAGAAAGTGCTGCAAACACTTTAAACATGCACAAAAATGTAACATGTAATAGATTTGCTTTGATCAACTTTCCATTTCTGTTTCTGAAGGCTAAACTCGAGCGACTGCAACACGCCAAAAACCACTGGAGCTGTCCGACAGCCAACACTTTTTAGTATATGGCCCATGAGGGCCCACCATGTGGGCTAACACCAATCATTTCCTGATTTGTTCTGTTATCAGATCTAGTATGCCAATGTCATTCCCACTGATGTTATTCCACTTTTCACTTTCACACAGCTACACGCTAATCTAGGCGTTTGTAACTAACAATGTGTAACCTTACACACTTTTACAAGTTTACAAAACTACAGTTGCAAAGTACTCTTACTGTATTGTTCAAATGTCAAGAACAAGAGAAGCACATAAATGAAACCTGCCATTTGTACATAAGGCTGAAGAGGGAGATGAAGAATCAAAACACGTAATACTGTGATTTTAAAAGAAAGTGAGCCCGACATGGTTAAAATGTTAGTCTGCGCATACATAAATAAAGCAACTCAGACCTTAAGGACAGGGTGTGGGACGCACACACGGGTCAGCTTAAGAATGTGATATACAGTGGTGGGCCACGTCGACTGAAAACACTCTGTGTGCTAACTACCGTGATCACACTTGGAAAACAGCAGAAAAGAATAACACACATGTAGCTCCTGTTTGAATAAAACAAAAGTGTGACAGCTGTGACGCTCATTGGACTGGGTGGGTTCGGAGTAAGTGCTAAAGAGATGACAAAGATTCCCCATCACTGTGACCTGCTGAACACCTTATTCATGGAGTTCATGAATGGTGGTAGGGGCTGATACAGATGAGGCTGTCTCTGGCCCACTTGATCAGATATCACAGCAATATGTTCATAATAACTTGGATGATTGCAGCTTTTCTGGGTGGATAATGTCCTTGGATGAGTTTTGTACTGGCGGCCGGTGAGACCGAAATGGTTCTATAGTTTATTTCTAAGGATAAATCGGACTACTGGCGTCTCTGCTGCACAATACACGACGTGTTGTCAGGGGACAGCTGATGATGTCTAGTGGCAGGTGTAGGAAGTCAAGCAGAGTTAGTGAAGGCCTATGAGGTTGGAGTTGTGATGGGTTCCTTTTTTGAAAACAGCACATTGTCACATTATCTATAATACACTACAAAGATGCTATTTTGTTTTGGGGGGATTTGGTGTTCTCTGCTGCATCCCTAGGTTCAGAATGTTTTGTTCAAACCTGACTATATTTCATTGGTGCCGTCCGGTCACTAGAAACGAAACAACCACCAACTACAACTCTGATCAGATGGAGGAAGTGAAGCTGGCTTTTTTTTTTAATGCTACAAGCCTGGATAACGTTCAAGAGAGGAATGACTGTCATACAGGTGATCATGTAAATTTACTTTACGATGGCCGCCATGGAGACAGAAGGTAGTTTCTGAGGAATGTTTACATATTTAAAACTTCTGCAAGGAATCCGCCAACGGAGGGGAGATTGCTCCACAAATAAGGAGCAAAATAATCCAGTAATCCCTACAGTCTTGTGCAGTCTAAGCCTGTTTCATGCTTCACATAATCATCAGCTGTGATTACATGAAACACGCACGAAACAGGCTTGTACTGCACAAGACTGTCTTTAAAATCACTTGAATTGATCCAGATCTGGTCTCAGTTCACTCTGTGTTCAGAAAGTAAGCTAAAGACTGAGCAGTCATGGTCCATATCATCATCATGTCAGTATTTCAAATGGACATCCAGTTAATGAATTGCTCAGCTGACTCATGTTAAAGTTCATCATGTCTGACTGTCATGTGAATTTAATAAAAGAAGGGTGAAGCTGGGTGGGTGTATTAGTGTGCTCCGGATACATTATTTAACTGAATTGACTTCCTGAATGTTGAAACTGCATCAGAAGAACAAAAGAGGCCTTTGAGAATTAATCACTACTCGATGAGTTGTTATTTCTATTTGTGAAAACAAAAAACGAGAGGTCCGTTTTGCATGTCACAATCAGTCCCCATGATGTGGGGGTGGACATGGACTCAGATGGAGCTTGGGGGATTAAGGCCAGGTACCCTTCCTGATGCCCGTGATGGGATCAAACCTCCAACTTCCAGCTCATCTATGAAAATAAAGAATAATAGTGGTAATATTGGCCATGTAACCATGAGGGGTTATTTCTGGTACATTGTGCTGGATGGACATTCAGCAGAAAGCTGCAGCAATGCAGAATGTCTAAAGCCACTTCTGAACATCATTATTAAATAAATGCATTTACATCACTTTTCATCACAAAGAAATTTTAGACAAAAACAAAAAACCACTTCAAAGTGAGAATAAAATTCTATCATTTTATGAAATTGTATATTTGTCATTACTTTTCCTCTTTTCTCATTTAACAAATCAAAATTTACATACATCATTTACTTGAATGTAAACCAATGTACACAGAAAACAGGGTCTTGTCAGCCTGCTGTCAAAACAAAAATTAAAAATGATAGAAAAGGAAACTATTTCAAACCCTGGGCTTCAGAGTGCCTCACCTACAGTTGCAGTCACTGGAACACCTGCTAGAGAGATATTACCCAAACTAGTCCACGTCAGATGCATCGTTGTCTGATAGGTGGTAGTTTGAACCTTTGACCCGGATGTATTCCACCTGCCGCACCTCATCCGAGTCTGAGGCCCCGCAGGAGCAGAGTTGATTTTCAAACAGTGCCTCGATCTCCTCCAGACGCCGGCCTTTGGTCTCTGGCAGACAACCGTAGACGAATATGAAGCCTAGCAGAGCCAGACTGGCGTAGAGGAAGAAAGCCCCTGGGTAGAGTGTACATTTCAAATATATAGTCACTCAAGGTGTACACACACAGAGAGACATGTAAACATACAAGTGGGTCTTCACCCACCTAGATAAGGCAGCCAGTCATCGTTTTATTTTGATCTAACATTATTGCTTTTAATGTGTATTTCACTCGTAAAAATATCAATCAATCAATCAATCAATCAATCAATCAATCAATCAATCAATGCTTTCCTGTCAGACGCAGCTGCGGACGTCTGCTGGTGACGTCACTAAACAAGGACAGGTTGACGAGGGCGTCGCTGTGAGTTACCAACCACCAGAAGATGGCGCCCGAGGAAAAGCTTTTACCAAAGACACACAAACGAGCAATTAAACCGCATCGGTAACGGAACACGTACTTCGTCGGGACAACTGCTCCATGTTTGCGGTGAGAGTGTCTCTGCGGTGTCGCAGGAGCAGTCTCCATTACATCTCTCTCCCAGTATCATGGCTACACAGTGTCATGTGTATCTTTATGTATGCTCTGTGACCCAGGCGAGGACATCACAACACAGGTGACATGTTCAGTCTGAGCTGACTGCCTGCAGCATCCACACCCTTACAAACGATACAGCGGAACAATGACCCAAACAGATGATGTTCTCATATGCAGATTGGCCATTTACTGGAGTTTCAGTGGTAATGAGTACTATTCACAGAGGGTTAGGGAATAGTTGTAATCACAGTATTGTACGATGGTGACTGATGTGCTATTGACGCACCCCTGCTCCAGTTCAAGGATGGTCGTTCCCTCTTCACATAGCTGGTCCCTTTGACTCCCTGTTCAAACCAGTGTTCCTCCCTATCAAGGATGTGAACATCTTCATCAGACTGGCCACTAGCCTGTAGATGGGTGTAGACTGCATAGTCCTGGGCTGACGTGTTGGCTCTCCTGTGTTCTTCTATCCTGATGGCCAGCGTCAGTTTGGTTTACCCAATATACAAGTCACGGCAATCCTCCTGCCACCTAACAGCATACACTACATTACTGTTTGTGCCGGGGGACCCAATCCTCAGGGTTGACCAATTTCTGATGCAGTGTGTTTTGGGGTTTGTAAGTGACTGAGATGCGATCTTTGGAAAATGTACATCTCAACTGTTCAGAAACTCCCAGCAGATATAGAATCCCCTCTGGTTTCCACTTAGGTAGCTTTTGTCCTTCTCGCTTTGATCTGCTGGAGAAGAGGGAACAACCGTCCCTGAACTAAGGGGGAAGCTAAGAGTACATCTGTCACCATGGGGATACCTGCAGTGAGCGTAGACAGAAGATATATGAGTGATGAAACGTTTCTTGGTACATGTGAGGGACTCATGGCCAAGAGCTTTAAGTGGTTGCAATACTAAAAAAGAGGACAAGTCCATTTACTATTTCATAAATATTGTATCTAGATTAACTGATTTAACATTTTTTATGACTGGATCATATAAAACAACAGGAATCTCAGTGCTGCCTACAGCTGTTTAATGTTCCATTCAGTTAGGTCAATTTATTTGTTTGTTTAGCCCATTATCACAGTGGAGAGTGAAGAGGTCACTTGGATGGGTGATGAAACGCTTCTCTCAATATAAATATTGTGTCCACATGAACTGATTAAACTATTGTGTGACAGGTGTTAGCTGTAGTGTTATTTACATTTTCTCATACAATACAGACCACTGGAAAACGGGTCGATTCTGAGGGTGTTTCCGAGACACACATGAAACTGTTGGGTGTTATGACAGCCAATGAGGTGTTAGCTCAGCAATATGCTACAATTCTATATGGCAGACGCTTCTATCCAAAGACGTGCATTTGAGTTAGTACAACACAAGGGAGGATCTAGTCAAGATAAACTATGTGAATATGTTATATACATAGAGATAATGTTGAAAGTCTAGATTTTTTTTTCCCCTTTACAATAAGTAATCAGTACATATGAGGTTGCAACAAGGCAATAAACAGGGGAGGACTGTTAACAGCCAGGTATACAAAAAAACTTAGAATAGAGCATTTCCTCAGGAAGATCCTTGCCATATTCATACACACTTACACCCATGCTGTCAGTCGGCAGGACTAGTATATGTCATGCTGAGTGGTGGAGGTAGTGGAGTAAGTCCTATGGTGGTGGGGTGCATCATTAATGTGATGAATACTGAGCTACACCTGCTCTACGGTTACAGAAAGAAAGCTAATATAACTAAAAGGGGGAACGGTGTTCTTATTTAGCTCATGAGACGGAGGCCATTTAATGCTATTTCACAAGTATCCGTGATGTGCATGCCTATAACTTTGCTCAACAGATGCAGCCGTGTACAAACAAATCCACGTACAAAATAAAAGCATAGCAAAATGTGACTGATCCTCAGGGGGCTGGATTGCCTTTTAGAGGAAGACATGTTGTTGATGGACTACATAAACTCACTGCAGATGATGGGAGGAGAAAAGAATGGTGGTACAGCTGCCAGCCTCCTCAACCCTTCCAATGGCATGTTGATAAACCTGTGCTGCCTCTACTACACGTCACTTTACCAAGCATTACTTTACCCATACATTACCAGATAAGGACTCATCCCACTCACGCTCGCCACTGTCTGAAAGATCGTGTAATACTATCTCGTGGAAGTGGGCTTCTTTATACTCCTGACCATGGAGCTTCTACTATCTTCTCTTCTTTACTTTGTATATTGTTAAACCTTTATTCTTGATCACTGCTAATGAGGAAATTCGTATAAGAATAGATAGACTGCTCTCATTGATGGTGCAGGATAACACTGCCTTGTCTGGTTAAAACTAGATAAAGATGGTGTTGAAGGATATCTTTGCCCATATAGTTTGTACAGTTACGGGTTATAGATGTAATAAAACCCCCACACAGTGTAAATGACATACACAAGTGTTCACCAATAGCCACTGACAGGCCCACATACAAATGTAGATCCCTTTATATAAATGCATCTGCTTAATGGAATTGTAACACTGTAACATCAACCATCTACTCTTTCTGACTGCTCTGAGGATAAGTGGTCATCATTCATTTAAACTGCTTCCAAAATGTGAACCTTGCTCAGACACATGCTAGCTCTGCATGCATTTTGTGCCAGTGTCCTCTCTTTACGTGACATGGGAAGCTTGCCTCTCTGTATCTCTGAATGTGGACAGCTTTAGTGAAACACCTGTGAGAGTTCTGGTTGTGGGAGATAATCGTCAGGGCAGTTCATGAGATTTGTATTTCATAAAGTGAAAACATAGCAAATTGAAATTTTGCTTTTGAAGCTGCGAGTCCGACAGAAGAAATGCCCTGGTCAAAATTCACATTAAATCCACACACACACACACAAACACAGAGACATATCTGACATACACACAAACAAATCAATAGTTTACTTGATAACATTTTCACACACACTACCACAGGGACAAATACAGAACTAAACAGGGGCTTAACGAGATTTTTGACCTTCGTGATCTCCATTTTCTTGCCGTCATCTCCCGATAAAAACAAGACATCAAGGCTCTCTTGAATCACAGCTGAATATGCATGACATTAAAACCACTGCAGTGGCCCACTGCTCCTATATAATAGGATGGGTTGAATGGGTTTAGTGAAATTTCTCCTTGTAAGAATACAATGACCAAATGAAGTGGCTTTCCTTTTCAAAGATCAAATTATAAGGCTAGTGTGTAAAGAATGGTTTCATAACTCATCTCAGCTGAGCCGTGCATCGCCCCCATCACCCCTTCTCTATGCTTTGAAACCGTTTCTGTATCTGATGTCTGAAAATTACAAAAAATTAAAACCAAACGGCTTCACCTAAAAGGGAAATTTCTCAACATGATACTTTCTCTCTCGTGGTTAAAAAGACTGACTGCACAGATGACAACATTAACCCTCCACATCCCAGGACACGCCCACTGTCACCCATGACGTATCAGAAGCCAGCACCAGGAAAGGTCAGCTTTCCTTATTAACAGGCCACCCACCGTCAAGGCAGATTGACGGAGGAGGCCCGGAAAAAGTGCCGCTAACCTTTCGGCTGCATTGATCCACCGTTACCCTTCTTCTGGCAGTCACATGAGGATCAACACTTGACACACATGAGACAGAAGATCATAAGAATAAGAATAAGAATAAAAATCGCTCCCTCTCAGAGCAAGTTTTCAGTTTCTGAGGTGATTTTGAGGCATTAGCGGATATTTGGTGGAGAAAAGCATCAAAAAGTCTTTATTTGGGGTCTCCAGATGAACTGATTAAACTTTTTTGAGTCATCCAAACAGTGTTGTAGCAGAAACAGCCTCATGAAGTAGTTGAGGTAGTAGTGACCAGAGATTATGGGGTGGTTAAATCACCTACCTCTGGTATAGATAAATATCTTCCTAATATGTGACATGTGAAAACTGCTGGGGAAATAAAAGCAATTATGCTGACAGTAATGAGCCTACCGTAGTAGGTGAGATACTGAGCCACATGGAGGAAGGTGAGAGACACCAGGACATTGAAGGTCCAGTTGACTCCAGCCGAGCAGGCATTCCCAGTACTTCTGGCCCACAGAGGGTAGATCTCTGAGTTGATGGTCCACGGCATGGGACCCATCCCTGATCACAACACAGAGATTAAACAAAGAGATTAAAAAACAGTCAGTGCCCCTTTCACACCAAAGCAAGGACCAGAGAGAAACCAGCAGCCTTAAGCACATCTTTGGTGTGCCAAGTTAAAGACAATGTAACTCTGTGAGGTTTGAATTTGGCCCTGGAATGGACTGGTGACCTATTCAGGGCGTTTCTCTGCCTTCTACCCAAATGAGCTCTGGGATAGGCTCCTGCAGATCTGTGACCCGACTTCTGATTAGTTCTTGACGATGACATGCGATATTTGAATTTGCCGGTACACACTTTGCATATGATGATACTTTTATCTATTGAGCTGTCCGGCAGTTATGAATCCAGAATTTCATTGTGGTAAATGTTGATGCACTAAAAACAAAACTAACAATGTATGGAAATAAAGTTGCAATGAAATCACTCCTTTTAAAATCATTTGTACGTGTCTAGGGTGCGCCGGCCCCATCCACCATGTTGAATCTCCAGTGAAACGGCCACTTTGATAACATCTAAACATGACCACGCTGTTCAGCAGTGAGGTGCTGCCGACCCGGGTCCGATGTGAACGCAGATGAGTCGGTGTTAACCCCTGACCGTAGTCAGGTATGAGCGGTCAGAACGTAGGCTGAACCCCTGTCGTGCATGGGCTCCGTGTGTGACAAGAACTTTAAAGATAGAGAGAATCGGAGGCAGAGAGTGAAAAGAAGAGGGATGTGACACGTCTCAGACAAACTGAGGGAGGCGTTGTGTGTGGTACATAGATGGCAACGTGTCTCTCTCACCTGGAGCGAAGGAGGCCAGATACAGCACCAGGCCCAGGAGGACGAGCCAGGAATAGGGTGTGGGACAGTAGTTATAGGCCCAGTAGGTGTGCTCTCTCACTTGGCTGGAGTTGGAGCATCTAAAGGAGGGAGAAACACATCCAACATGCCTCCGTTACACACTAGAACTCAGTTCGTTAACAAGGTAGGTCAACGGTGTGCTGTGGAGGTTGTAAGGAGGTGGGTGGTGCAGAGCCACTTCATCATGTTGACCCCAAACCCCAGGAAGCACAGCAAGAGCTACAATATGTCAGCTTGGAAGCCAGAGCCGACAGACACAACGTGCTGCCAGACAAAGTCAAAGGTTAGTAAAAGCATCTGTTATGAGACGGTGAGGAATGAGTTCAGGGTTCACCAGTGTATTGCTGGAAGGGAAGCAGAAAGGGTCCCATTTTAGAAAGAGTAGCTGTAAATGGTGATTAACAAATGAGTGATTGATCACAACATGCTGGTTAACACTAACAGACACGATTACAAACAATGTCATCGATTTTAGATAACTGCTAATAAGTGCATTATAATCCTGAAGGTGCCATTTAAGAACCATGTGGTTCTGGTTAGGGCAGAGCTTCCGGTTCAGACAGCCTAGTCTGGCAAGAGCTTTTTAGAAAGAACACTAGAGACTACATCCAACGCCACATTAATACTTCACTTGCTAATATCTATAGTTGTCTGCTAATGTTAACGAGTAAGCACTTACTAGTGCCCTAATACTCATTTGTCGATCACCGTGTATAACTTATATAAAGTTTTACCGATAAAGACATATCTCCAAGACATATTTGACAGGTTACGTCCAAATAGCGCTTTATCTAGACAGACAAAGTGCTTAAATGAGTAGCACCTACCTGGTGGACGCACGGCAGCCATTTTGCATCAGGAACGCCACACTAGGCCTTGAGACTGCCCCCTACTGGCCCACCAACAACACTTCCACTAGCAAGTACAATGACTTCTTTTATTTATATAGGACAATGTCCTAAAAGGGAGACTTACCACAGACAAGAATAAACACTTAGATTGTCAGATCGCTGTAACATGGGAAAACCTGGGATACGCTATACCATTGTGGACCAACACTAGCTCGTTTCTTAACAGGTTCATGACAATTTTGCAAAACACATTGATTGCCAGCACTCTATCACATGCGTATGAGAGGGGTCCATCAGCTGGATGCCCTGCCTGACACCCCATGGCGGGATTGAACCCACGAGGTCTGGCTCGTCATTTTGCATAGTGTGTGCTCTCCCATGGCCCCGTCACATGCACGTAATGTGTGTTGACTAGATCCCACCTGTATGAGTAAGTGGAGGTGTGGTCAAGTTAAAGTCTGGTTATTGAGGGGTTAAGGTCAGGGAAAGGATGGGGGGGTCATTAAGTGATGTGATCCTTATCTAGTGTGAATCAAGGTTAAAAGAAGACCTCAGCAGGCGTCTTCAATCACGTCCTCATTCAATAACCTGCAAATGCACGGTGCACAAACGATTTGCCTATAGGAGCGGCTGGCAAATCAGTGAACCGATTCATTTTAAACAGAACACTCGATTATTTACAAGTCGGTCTCATAGTTTTACCTTCATCACAATCAAGTCTACGAGACATATCTAACCCATGACACAGCCAGCCCTGCGAGGTCTTCACCTGTCGGAGCAGTATTAGAGGACCTGAGGCTGTG
>OMLC01000433.1:0-19416 GCA_900302585.1 Regalecus glesne
AGCAGCAGCAACTGTTAATGATTTTCATAGCTATCAGACACTACTAACCATCTTCTAAGCAGATGACTGAACTTTTTCTGCAGGAAACTAACTTGGATCAAAGTGGGGTGACAAAAGACAATACATTATGAGAACCACTCAGAACTCAAGAGTAATTTGTATATATTGTTGAACGAAGGGGCTATTTACAAAATCTTATGGATCCATTCTGTGTAGAGAGGATGTGTGTATGTGTATCAACAAGATATTCACTGAAAGACATTTTAACTGTTTCACTAATTTCAACAGCTTGACTATTATTTTAAATTATGTTTCTTTGAGGTATCAGTAAGGGCTTACAGCCTTAATCACTCAAGCCCCATCTAAATCTGTGTCCACCCCAACAACTGGGGACTGATCGTGTCATATAATACAGACCTTCTTTCTAGTCTTTGACTAATAAATTCACTGATTCTCTATTCATTGAAAGTATCCAAATCTTGCTATAAATCCTTTATTAAATGCATTATTAAAATGAAGGATAAATCATAACAAAATTATCTCCTCAACACTCAGACAAGTATTCAGGGACTATTGCTGTAGGTAACCAAGTGGAATCAAATAAGGCTGTATATTACCACAGCCTGTCAATGGCCAGGCCCTTCAATTAGAGCAGTCCATTGTAAGGAGCTACTCTGCACACCACTGATACAGTGCAAGGTCAATTTTTTTTTCTAGGCCATCTGTTAATTTATAGTGTTTAAACCTCTGCCATTAACAGCATTGTTTTACCCACAGGTCTGTCACTGACACGATGATTTTATATTTGTTACAGCAGTTACCAGACAGTCGTGCTGTCTGGTAATGCTCAGATGCTCAATACTCTGAAATGCAATTTTGGAGATTTTCAGACTACAACATGCAAGCAACTGTTAAATCCTATTCAACATGGCCAGAATCCCTCCTTTCGGATGTTCTCTCGCTCTCTGATTCAGACTTGTGAACTAAGTGCTTTAGCTTTATCAAAAAAATAACCATATTTACTGAACGCATCCACTTTCCCCAGAGCCACATTTTTCTTTTGTCCATTAGATTTGGTTCTTACCCTCTGAATGTGGATAATACTTTTGTATTCTCTTGCCACTCGGCTTGCCCACTTCCGTGCCTCTTTATCTAGGCTATGCTCTTCCACTGTCCCACTCTCTTTCTGGAGCTGCACGACCTACAGACAGAGAGAAAGCAGAAAACAGACAAAACAATATAAAAGCGGAAGAGAGCAAGAGCAATAACATAGTAAATCTAATCTTGACACAAGAAAACAAGTCAACTGTACACTACCCCAGGATATGTACAGGACATTGCAGGTGATATACACTGTGGGTATCAACATATGAATAAATAAATACCATCTTATTTATTTCAGAGACATTACAGTGCTAATGATGTTAATAAGAGAATGTAACTGAACTGACACACAACTCTGCCTAAATCACCGACCTCAGGAGGGACCACAATCAATCCTTCCAAAAGCCATTTAGGATCAGAAAATAAAAAAGGGCATTATATTCTGTCATCTGTACATATTCCACTTCTATTTCCTCTGTGCAACCCTCCCGAAACTTAAGATAGGCTGAGGGCAAGGGTTGAGTCCTTCTTTTAAAACTTGGACTTGGTAGTACGTTTCCCCACTGATCAAAACGCACAAGGATGTTACATTGACTTGCAACCCACGGTAGTTTTAACTTTTAGTATTGCATAGTTGTTATATTACAAAATAACTTACCCAGTGTATGATGTATAGGTTATGAATTTACATATATGATGTAGTTTTAATTCATAAACTCCTTGAAGCTGAAGGCTTATAAACCTCTGAATATTTCATTATAGTTTGTGTGCCTTCTGAGCAGTGAGCAACTTGTTCCATTTCACTGGAGCTGTACATTCTCCTATGTACTTAGGGGGAATTTAGTTAATCACTTGCACCAACAGTGCAAAACATACTACCCTGTATACCTGTATATTAGTATCAAAACTGATGTATCTGCGAGTTCACTGCAGTAGTTAGTTTATCATATGGCTGCTATGAGATGGTGCAGGAATATGTATAGATTAGTACGATCACTTTCCATCTGACAATGTGATCAAACCTAATAAACAATAGAAAAAAGTGAGAAAAGAAAAGAAAATGTTGAATGGATATATTGTGAGATTTTATGCAGAAATATGAACATGGCTAGAAGAGGAGGATTTCCATTAGAGTGCTTTATGGGTTCTGTTTGGGTTGGTCTCATGTTGGGTTTAAACAGCAATTATGGAAATAAACCTCAACATAAATTATCCACTTCATTTAGTCAAATCTGCTATCCATTTTTTCCCAAAACAGTCATGGTGATTTTGTTTTCCCATTGAGATGGTTTAAATATTTCAAGAAATTAGTCTACAGCTCAGATTATAATTAATTTGATTTTTTTAGAACAGCTAACTGGTGGTCTGTTGATGGTAACAGCAAAAAAACAACAACTTCCACAATAACAAACTGCAACATAATCTTTTACCCTCAATTAGAACAATTATGAGAGGTAATCCCAGGCATCAATTCAGTTTATAGCATTTCTAAGTCTCTCTGAGTAAGGTTAAAGAAGCAAATTTTGGGGGAATCACAAAAATATGTCGGAGTGCCACTTTGCTGTGACTTGAGGAGATCTTCTGCGAGCCCTGCTGTTGAAGTCTTTGTTGGATCACACTTCGTCTGGACCCCCCCCTTGACCTATCCACCGTGGCTGACCCAAGCAGGAGCATAGCTTTGAACAGCATAGCTCTTGGGATCAATAGTACATGAAAGGTTTTCTACTATGGCACGATGGTGATCCAGGAGAAGAATACTGAATAGGCTGACAGCTAACCTTGATTAAATGACTTTACTATGACAACAAATTAGGTAAATTTTCTCTGTATATCGGCAGGCCTTCATTTAAATCTTTTCCATGTTTACTGTTTAAATCAGTCACTGGGACTGTTAACATAATCCCAGGGCGAAATTTCACCAATATCAGCCAAAACAAAGATGAACACAATCAAAAAGTATAAATGCCATCAACGAATGGCCTGGGCCCCAGCTTCTATGACAAAAAGGGCTACAGGTGGAGCAGTTATATAAGAAGGAAGGTTGAGTGAGGCAAGAGGTACCAAAGTGTTTTGACTGAGAACTGCTGTTATGGCCACAAATCACTAAAGAGACAAGATGTGTATGTGTCTGTGTGTGTGCGTGCACGCACGTGTTGGGGGGGGGTGCAAGTGCATATGCACTTATGTGTGTGTATAAGGAAGAGAGGGGAGGTGCTCTGATGGGGCCCTCACAATGCCCCCCTTTCACGGATGGGCTGTCCACAGGGCTCTGCCTCAGAGCCCAGCCTACTACCTCCTGCCCCTCCCTCCCATTTCAGGGCAACTCTAGCAGATTCCTCTGTCCTGGTGCAAGTGGTATGGGGTGGAGGGAGGGTATTCGACCACTAATGTTTTCTTTAGGAACAAGCTGCTGCTTGTTTGACGTCCAATGAAAACAACAAGAGCGCTTGCAGTTTGAACAAATTGTCCAGTGTGTCCAGCAGAGCAGAGGGGAGGGGAGGGAAATGTGAAAGGGCGAAGGGTAGGCAGAGTCAGGGATAACTGTCAGACTGACATTGCTTGGCCCCAAATAAGTGTGGTGGACATATACACCAGTAGAAAGCATCCACATCTCACAGGTATCAATTAATCTTAAGAAATACAATACACACATTTAACTATGAGGTTTATTAAAGACTATCATCAGACTTGTAAGTATTGCCATGGGCTTGGTATCAAACAACTAGAACAATTTGGCTATCTATCATAATTTTAATGTCTCATATGATAAAATGTTCAGTTATTGGAGGTTTTTTAGGGGAGGTATCAACAGTGTCGTGTGGTTACAATTTGGTTGTAACCACACCAAAAAGTTGATGTCTTCAAAACATGTTTAACATAATTTACTCACACCTATGAAAATCCCTTTAAAGAACAATATCAAAAATATTTTAGATCAAGATTAAGAGTCATCCACTCTTTAGCTTCAGTCAGCATCTTGGAGATTCAGAGTAATTAAATGTTTTACTGTGACTTTATGTACTAATTTGCAAACTACATGGATGAAGGTCTCAGAAAGAAATTCTAGGGACATATATATAAATGATTAACTCACACATACTGCCAATATAACAGAGAAATCAGTTTGGAATGTGTGGAAAATAAATATGATTTTGTTAGGTAAATGTTGAAAGTGACAAGCTATAGCACTTGCTTACCGTGTCAGAGTTACTCGGTAGGAAAAGGATGTCTTGGGCTCTGTGGAACATAGAGTTCTTCTGCACGAACAGCTGCTGGTGAAATTCCTGCAGCAACTACATGAACGTATGAATTTTGTATTAGCAAGGAGATGAAAAGAACTTTCAATTCTTCTAAGATTTGAGCGTATACATTCAAAATGACTTCAGAAAGAGCTGTGAGACAAAACATTTTTAGAATAAAATAACAAAACAAAACATGCAACTTGATGAAAGCTCACGGAGGAACAAATTTGATATGGGTGTCTTATCCATCAAGTTACCATCTTAATATTAAAAAACCCTCATTCAAAGATTCCTAAAACGGATTGGCCCAACAGAGTCATCATGTTGTTCCCATTAAGTCAGGAGGGTGGGGGGAGGCCACTGAATAGTGGTAGTGGTGGAGGATGACTCTAGATCACTAGGATATAATCACTGTCAGCCTCAAAAGCTCAGGATAAAGGAAAAATAAAAGGCCAGAGAACTTACAAAAAGGCAAAAAAATAAAATAAAATAATATTCGGCACATATGTACATAAAAGACACACACTCATACAATGTTTGGTTCATGTTCTTACGAAATAAGAACCACATGGTAAGTGGGGCCAAAATACGAGCCCTGTTGAAAAGCAGAGTAGCGACTAACTTACTGCTTCAAAGATACACATGAATACTCAAGTCTGGGTGGAAACAAACTCCTGCTCCAGTATCAGGTGTGATGACTTCCAGAGTTCTGAATGAAATTAGGCAATGGCTCAGCGGTGAGTAAATGAGGAGCTGCCTCATCATCTGACCAGCATGGTAACTCAAACCATTGTAATTAATGAGTAGCTAATGTCATCTAAGGAGTCATATCTTCTATGGTCACAAGAACATTGTCTGATAGCAAAGAAAAAGGCAAAAAGGAATAATAATGACTCAGTGGGTTTATAGTCTTACCCCATGTGAACTGTTGAGGAGGTGATTGAAGGTGTTGTGGACAGACTGATACACTTCTAACTCAGTTTGACACATAGACACCAGGTAGTCCTTTACTTGTTCATAGACTTGTCCATCTAACACCTGTAGAAAAAATATATTAACACAATGCTTCTGTCAATCTGTAATAAAAGAGACCTCTTTATTGGTGATGCCAACTAAATTGCCTCTAAGCAAAACCATTTGGATTTTCATCTATGGAAAAATTATTTTGGTAGTTTAAATTCAATTTTTCAATCGTTCTGTCTTTAAAGCTAGCTTTCACAGTTCTCACCCCTCTTAATGGTTTTGTGTGCAGCTAAACAAATGAATGCAATACATGCAATTGATACAGCTATTATTGCACACAATGTGGGTAGGATGACAAAGGTGAGTAGGGATACTCGTAGAAATACTAAATGTTGAATTTATAAAACTAGGTAAGCAAATTGTTGTGTGACTAAAAATCATTTTACAATTGACGTTAGAGGGAACATTTTCACAATCCACAGTTGTTCCTTATCTGATATGAGGGTCTAAGAAAAGGATGTTTTAACGGTGTGAAGCTCACAGAGGCAAAATTGTAATTTGTGACAATGGGCTATGAAAATAAAATTTGACTTGACTATTGATTTTCCATTTTTTTATGTAGAGATAATGCATTTTAAATGACACACCACTTTTAGTGCTCAACGCTGTTAATCATTGATCTAAGAACAGGCTGTTTATCTAACCAACATCAATCCATACCTCCATCCATCCAGGGCACTTATCCATACCTTGATACAGTCCATGAGATCTGTTTCATAGTAACGCTTCTGATGAGCATTAGCAGCTGCTAGCATAAGCAGGTAGTCATTCCTAGCATGGGTGGCTTTTGAGTTGCACTCACTCCGTTTGCTTTTCAACTGTGATACAGAAAAAATATATATCGTTGATGGGGTGACTGACGCATTTGTAGTCCAAAGTGCTGAACTTCCCCACAGTAGTAGGCTTGTTCACAGTCCTCATTCCTTCATGGGAAATATTAGATATTCTACTATGCTGTGCCGTTGGGGCTCATATGGGGTTCCGTGATGAACAAGTAATGAACACATAATAAATGTTATGAATTCAAAACACTTTAAAATCAACTGGTACTTGAACATAGAACACATATTTTGTTGTAAATTATCATTTATACTGGTAAATTAAAAAAAGTATTGCCTTCTGAGATGATATCAATTTTAATACATTGCTAGTTTTAAAATTCAGTTACCACTTAAACATATAGGCCAGGGTTTTGTTAACATTTCTGTTAGTGTATACAAGAAATATGCCTTTAAAGCTGACAGTCAATTTTGATGGCCTTGATGATTTTATTGGAAATCTGTAATTCACATGAGAGAATATGGGTTCAAAGTTAAAAATTTGCTATTAAATGAAAGAATTTGAATTTAAATATATTTCCTTTATGCTGATTCTTCGTTAATTCTATGATGTATAATTCCACACTTCAGTCTTAAGTGGTTAAATGAAATTATTAAAAGCAAATTGTGTGATTTTAAGTGCTTTGACGGCCTTGATAAAAACCCTTACCTTTACGCTCGCCCTCTGCAGACTGGATCTAGACTGGAAGAGACTCAGCTTCGACCTGAAAAGTTGGAAGATTAGGGAGTATATGTGTTAAGAGCATGGAAAGTCATTGCACAATACTGTACATTTTTCAGGTATCTACAATAAATCTGTTTTTCTGTTGTTGTTTTGTGTTTGTGTGTATGTACTTTTTACTAAAGAGATTTAGTAAAAAGCTACAGTTTTAGTGTCCTTGTAGGGTGACACATGAGGACGACACACGTACTTGGCATCTAATTCAGCCTTCTCTCGGATGGCCTGAGCCATAGTCTCAGTTTCCTGGTACTTCTTTCTGCTTTTGGTCAGCTCTTTCACTGAATCCTGTAGCTCAGCTTGGACCACCGTCAGTAATTCAATACACTAAGGAAGAAGAGGTTGGAGATGAGAGACATGAGGAGATATTTTCATATATTTTGGTTTTTTGATAATTCACTGAAAAAGTGTGGAAATGCTTTTTAGGTGTGTTTGTAAAAAATGAGGGTTAAGTAATGCATTAGTGGTATGTGGGATACATGAGCTGTAATGGCATCTTCCAAAGTTGGGCCCAAACAAGAGTACCATTGTTGGCTGGAAGCAGTGGAACGTGGTCACCACTAACCAGAAAGCAGCCCTGGTCCCATTTCAACATTACGCAAAGGCAGCTTTTGACCCTAAAACCACAACCTGGCTAAGTACCAAATATTACACTTCTTTAGATTCAAACCATACTACCCTATTGCCTCTTGAAAATATGTACATATTGTGAATTTTTACCATTCAGCTAGTTTAATGTGCACAGCAATCACAGTGGGAATTAAAAAAGAAAAATAGCTTGTAGCTGACCATAGTCTGTAATTAACTTCTGTACCTTTCTCAGCTGATGTTCTTTTTGGAGTCTGGCTGTCTTGGCTTGGTCAGCCACCTGAACCTTATAGTTGTCGCAGGCGCTGATTCGAGATTTGGTCACCTGAACAGTTCCCTCTAAGTAGGCTTTCCACAGACAATACATATTCCTGTTGCAGGGGAGCAGACACACGCACACACACAAATAGCGGTATATTATCAAAAACTGCAACCAAATGGCTAGTGAAGACACCCTATTGCTTGAAGTGTGAAATAAAATGAAACCTACAAGAATTTGTTGGAGAAAATGATGAAAATATCATATATACTGGGAGAGGAAAATGAGAAAATACAAAACAAACAACATTTCCTATGAAGAAATTACTTACCTGTGGTCTGCTTGCTCCTCGGACAAGGTTCCTGTCCATTCTCTCTTCAAATACTGATTTGCCAACTTTTGAAGGGCCTAATGGGGGAAATGGGTTGGCAAAAAATAAGGCATGAATGCTCACCTCTTTGGCCATAACTAGTGTCATGTTCACATAAGGCCACTTAAAAGAATGCAACCCCATCACCTTGGCCTATAAGCCACAGGGCAGCCATACATGGAATGAGGCAAAGGCACAGAGACAATGGTCAACTCTAAATAGAAAAAAAGGGTCAGCTTTTACATGTCACAATTAGTTCTCATGTTGTGGGGATGGACAAAGACCTAGATAGAGCTTGGGGGAGTAAGGCTGGATGCCCTACCTGACACCCCCATAGTGGGATCAAACCTCCGATGCTTGTTAAGTCATTTCCTGACATGCGCACTCTACCACAAAGCTACCACAGCCCCCTTAAATCTAAATAGAAGACCTCAGAAAATCCCCTCTATCTGCAGAAGAGCACCAGGAAAGTCCCAAAAATATTTCCCAGCAGAAGTCAGAAGAATTTCCTTTTTACCACACCAATACAAGATTTGGATTGTCAATAGGAAGTAGATTGTTAAAGTGATCTTTCCAGGTTAAAATGGAATACCATGTAGAATTATGTATTGCACAATTCAACTCTTCATGGACTTATGACCCAGGGATAGTTTGGACTTTGGCTTGCTTTATCTTTTATACTAAGGTAGGCTCATTTTTGGAAGAAAAATGTATTTTATTTGACCACATTCCCTCCACAGTTATATTAGGTTCCTCCAGCCTGCCTGACTGTGAGGTTAACTTTTGAAGTACTGAAATAGCAGGGCAGAAAAAAAAACAGCAGGGGAAAAAGAAAAGGTTGGGGGATATTTCTGGGTTGTTTCAGAATGTTTGGCATTTTAGAGTGATGGCAGTCTGCTCTTGTCTGGTTAAAAGTCAAAGACAGACAGAAAAATTATAACAACCTCTTAGCTACTAAATTCTTTCCTGTCACAGTCTGTTCATTCATGATTATAATAAGTACAGTTTGCACAGAAACAGTGGGGAGTCTGCCGTGGCGCTTACATCACCTTAACAATTATGTAATGTTACTGCTCTGTCGCACATTTATTCCGAGCAAATGGGCCACCACCCCTCCCTCCAATGTACAGTAGACACTACACTGTGGTATTACCTATAATGCTAGTGAGCAGGCATCTCTTTGTATTGTAACATTCAAATTATGCAAACAGTATCAGCAAGTAGCAAAGTTTGCCAAAAGGAAAAGATACTACAAGATAAAGCAAAGATGAAGAAGAATCTCCTCTATAGGAATAGTGCATATTAATGAACAATTAGAATATAGATATGCCAGATTTACCCAGCAGGCTAATTTTTATCTGATGTCCCGAGAAGTTAGGGGTTCAGTGTCTTACTCAAGGACACTTCGACACACTCACTGCAGGGGCTGGGGATCAAATCACCAATTCTCTGATTACTAGATGACTGCCCTAGCCCTAGGGCATAGCTCACCCCTTAAAATCAACATTTCCATAACTCTCCATCTTCTCCAACTCTCCTACTCAAATTCACCATTTTTAATGTAACCCAACACATTGCTTAAGCTACCCTCAACTTTGGTTTTCTTAGAAGCAGTTAGTGAAACACCTCAGTTGTCAGCAAAAGGATAAAACATCCTATTTCTCAATGCTATAGCTTCTTGAAATAACCACAGGAGTTCTACTCAAGTCTCTACTCAGCAGAAGGTTTAGTGCCTTGTGATCTTGTTTTTTGCTGAGGAGTTACCAATTTATCAATTCCTGGCAATCTTTTTGTCCTTAGTCACTCTAATTCACATAGTCAACGTCAAGGTTTGAAACTGGCTTTCAACTTTTATAACCGCAAGCACGTTACATAACCAAATTTAGATTATAGCATAGTTTGTGTCAATGAACTTGCATGGCTTTATTTTACATTTTGGATAACTACAATATTGGATTTTTGGTGGGTTTTGTTAAATCTGACGCCCTAAGTCATGGAGATATCAGTCTATGCTTAATAGAATGCATTCTGCAACATGGTGGAGCCTTTTGCCTGGATGATAAAACGCTGAAAATGAAAAATTCTATCAATCTGTCACCAAATAACAATTGTCTTTGGGCTTCAGTTTTTATTCAAATGGGCAGCTTGAACTCTTTGTCTTTCAAGAAGCTTAGGCAACAGCCACAGAGGTTAAATTCAATTTAAAAGAACTGAGTTCATTTATCCATCCTCCAGCCACACTTAAAAGACAGGCCTTGTTGGTCAGTCGTGAAACATTCAAGGCGGTATCTCTAAACCCATTGGTCTCAGTGAGTCTGGTGCCAAACTTCTAAACTCTCCACAAACCCAGCCATTGTAGGAGACAGAGAGAGAGACAGAATAGCCAACTGAGCTAGTAGTGCGGAAACGACTGAATGGTGTGTTGAGGGATGAAGAGGAGGAGGAGGAGGAAAGATGCGAGGATGGCAGAGGAAGAGACGTACAGAGGGGGACATTTTATCACTTTCTGTGACATGAATAAGAATTGCTTGATGGCCATGGGAGCTTGCAGGTGTAGGCATCTGAGAATAAGAGGCGGGTAAAGAGAGGAAGATGTGGCAGGCACGAGGAAGGGGGTGAGCAAAGGGGACGAGGCGTTTCAGAGCCATTCCGACCCACTTTGATTCAATGGCGATGCGATGGATGTCTAATTGATCACATATCAGGCTACTAGGTGCGAATTATAGAGAATATCATGCATATAAACCTGCTATATGATAGGGAGCTATTTAAAAAAGCCATCTGTAGCTTTTACAGTATAGAAAGTGTTTAACTAAAAGAGGGTAAATGACTAATGTCAGAATATTACGAGGAAGACTATGCTGGACATGGATAAGGAAATATCAAACATTAAATTTTGATTATTTAATTAAAATTTAATCAACTTCAACTCCAGTCAGACTCTAACTGTACATATCATATTTTAAACATTTGTTGCTTCAGTTAAAAAAAAAGTATCTGAGCAAAAAAAGGGTTGGCTGACTTAGACAATGAAAACCGCAAAATCCAAATAACTGGTTTCTAAATTTCTCTGACCCACTGGCCAAACTCATATCTCCCAAAAGAGAGTTTTCATATCATTTACAGCCTGACTCCTCGGGTTTTCTATCCAAAATGTGCGAGGCTGACTTGTATCATCGTTATATTATGAACCCCATGACACCAATGGCATTCACTAGTAAGCGTTAAATATCTACCTGTTAATGCATGGTCAATAATCCAGGTATGGAAATCACAAAAAAGAGGTGAATCAGTTCAACTGGATCAGAAGTTTATTTAAATGTTTCGTCCCTCAAACAGGTGACTTCTTCAGTCTGAGCTCAGTCAGAGCTCAGACTGAAGAAAGGTTTGAAATAAACCTATTTATCGAGGCCTAATTAACCAACTCTTAATGACACACATCCATCCATCCATTGTCAGCCACTGATCTAAAGTCGAGTTGCAGAGTCATGCTGGAGCCTATCCCATTGCTCATTAGATGAAAGGCAGAGAAACACCCTGGACAGGTCACCATTCCATCAAAGGGCTTGTGCAGTTAGACGTTTAGTGTCTTGCTCAAGGACATTTTGACACGCTTTCTCAAGCAAGCATGTCAAATCATTTTCCTGGCCTATCTGTGTTTTTTAAAATAACATTTACCAGAACTTGAATTAATTTTATCAATGATTGAACCTGCCAGCTACAAATAACTGCAATCTGAGCATTAGCATGGAAACACACATTTGCTATGACAGCTGCCATGATTCTCACAGTAAACAAGTGAATGAATTTAAGAACCCATGCTTTAATAAGATACCAAAGCTTTATTAAGGAACAACCCAGAGGTTTTTATTTTTCTACGAATTTTCTATGGCTGATATGGAGTCCCCTGACACACGAGCTTTATGCATCTGGCCCACTCCCTGCCTGAATTTTCTTTCTTTTGAATTCAGAGACTCTTTGAGACTGACTGGCATCTTCTCTGGATCTCATTGCAGTGGTTCATTCACACAAGATGGAATCTCCAACAGCAACAGCTGAGTGAGACAGCAGCCTGTTCAGGAAACAGGAGCTGTATGCATCTGTCTTGCTCCTTGCCTGACTTTTCTTTCTTTTGAGTTCAGACTTTGTACAGTTATCTGATCAGCAGCATTGTAAGCATGAGGAGCCCCAGTCTGCCCTAGGAGGAACAACAGGAACTCTGTATCAGTCCACAGTGAGACTAACTACCATTGCAGGAGGTAGCTGATATAAGCCTTTGGCCTCACAACCCTACCAAACCCAGACAGAGGGAGACACTGAGCCCTCAGTTTTCATCTCATATGAACTGATACAACAGGATGTCAAAGCAGATAATTTTTTAATATCAGAACCAACAAGTGACCATACTTATAAAAGACCTACAAAAAAGTACAAGATTTGTGAGAAAGTGCTTAATAATCGGGAAAATTTCAAAATTCACATGACAATGGGGACATACCTCAAATGCATCACTTGTGGGAGAGATTTTGCCAGCAAGTCCAACATAGAGAGGCATACAAGGACTCCTATTGGGGAAAAGTCATTCAAATGTACCATGTGCAGGAAAATATTTGCCTGGAAGTCATATTTGCCTTTGCAGGTAAGGACTCATACAGGGGAGAAGCCATTCAGATGCTGTGATTGTGAAAATGGGTTCAGCTACAAATGGCATCTCAAATGATGTGTCATGAGCAACACAAGCAAAAAAAGCAACCACACGTTTCTGAACATCCACAAGCTGAAGATGAACTGCTCTGCTGAGCAGGAATATCTGGATGTCCGAAAACATAACAACCACATGGCCATGATTCTAATCCCAGACATGTATGCTAACCTGCACAACATGGAGACGTCCAGAATGACCATGGTCATTCCTGCATCAGGATGGTGGGCTGCGTGGCAGGGACAAAGAGACATAGACCTGATAGAGTTCATCATCGTGGACCTCAATGGCGGATATAAACCCAGAGACAAGCACAAGACAGACCTGAACCCCAGGGCAGTGATGGTTTGGATCCTAATTACATCCTGAGCTCCAGACTACGGACAGGAAAGACTATCCTTCATTTCTGTCTCTCACCACATTGTAGCTGTGGAGAGAGATGCACCCTCGAGGCCCTCACCATCGAAACTCTGGATGCTCTGGGATGGGATCTGGAGGCGCTGTATAATGCCCTGAAGAATATGACAGAGGAGGAGCAGCAGCGGGTAATCGATGACCCCTTCCTGCTTGACAAACCTGTCTCCCCATTGCTGTTGGCCTCTGGCACAATAAATAATAATAAATAAGTGTTCCCTTATCAGTCCTGCAAGTCTGATTGCCAGATGACTGCTCTACCCACTGAGCTATATTGGCCCATAACATGACATGGCCCATGACTGGCCTAATGGCCAGAGAATCTGGCACAATGACCATTTGTGTTAGGTCATTTGACCCTGTTATACCAGCAACAGCCGCTGGCTTACAGTATTGCAAGTTATACAAATTCTTACATTTTCCAGTTCCCTTTCCTGCTCAACCAAGTAGCTGGTGTGTGTGACATTCCACTATCTCTGTCGACATATGTAATAGTCTGTCCTGCTTTTAAATTCCAACCATCATTTACTCGTCGGACATTTTGCTGTTGTGGTCTGTTAACTCCATGGTCTGTATTCCCAGTGTGGTTGCAGTCATGGCTAGAGGTCTCTCCCACATTTTCAGTCAGTCTCATTGTCAATATCTGTGCACTCAGTATTCTGTAGGTTAGTGTCACCCTCTGTGACCTCTTCCTGCCTATCAATATCTGCCCCCTCAGTGCGATGACCATTTTATCTTCAGTAATCTGGAGTGGCGCCCCCTAACATAGGTGCTTCCACATCACAGGGCACAATCCCATCCTATCCAGTGACCACTTTGAGAAATATGGAATCTAATTTCTGTAAAATAATTATCATACCATCATCAGGGGCCATGGTAGCTTAGTGGTAGAGCATGTACCTAAGGAACTGATGAGCCAGAGGCAGCGGGTTCAAACCCACCATGGGGCATCAGGAAGGGCATCTGGCCTTAACCCCCTAAACTTCATCTAACTCTGTGTTCAACCCCCACAAAGTGAGGGCTAATCATAAAACATAAAATTGACCCCTCAGTTATCATATCCTCGTCCTTATTCACATCCTCTGCCAGTATGTGCAGTATCCCTCACCTTACCTAAGGGGTGATAAAGTGGCTGCAAAAGCCTGTTTTTTCTTGTCAAGTTCTGTCATACGTCAACATTTCTATCTCATTTTTCCAGCTTTCATAGGATTTCCTCCCATCAGAAGCCATCCTCTGCTACTAATGTGAGCTGAAATTAAAGATAACTTTCATCAGTGTGAATCAACCTTACTGAGTAATAGAACTATAATCATGTAGAACAATGGCTAAACAAAAACAATGACCCCCGGAAGTACAACATGTCCCACGCATATCCCAAAACACTTGAGGAGAGGACACTGGTGTAATAATGTGCAGCGCCTTCTAAAAATACACATCTTAACACATGCCACCTTCAAGCAATCACAATCTGAGTATCAGCACTGAAATCAACAGTGTTTACTATGTCAGTTTACATGATTCTCACAGTAAACAGGTGAATGACTTCATCAACTCATGCATTAATAAGATATCAAAGTTTTATTTTGGAACAACCCAGAGGCTTTTATTTTTTCATGAATTGTCTATGGCTGATATACAGTCTTGCCAAGTTTTATATTTTTTTAAACTTATGACTCCATGATAAAAACTATTGTTAGAAGTCACCACCTCTCTCCAAACATGTTTTTATTCTTTATTTGTGATAAAAATTGAAAATGAAGTCATTCATTTGTTTGCTTGTTAACATTATTGAGTGAAGGCATGCATTGAATGTTATTGATTCTACTGCTGTATGCTCAGTTTGCAACAGAGCTCAGACCCAACTACTAAATAGCCATTTCATGTTTCAAGTCTATCAAATACCTGGTGATCTAGGGGCTATAACCTGGTCATGCTTATCTTGATTTCAACCTTAATCTGATAGAGCAGTTTCAAAAGTCAATGTCATGCTTTTCTTGTTTTATGATTAGGTTATGGTAAATCGATTAATTTTTATATAGCACTTTTCTGGTCTATTGACCACTCAAAGCACCTTACAATATATGTCTCACATTTCCCAAGCACGTGGGATTAAGGTTGGAATACTTTTTGAATGTTAGTGATGAGATCCCCGGTGCTGGTAATTTCATCATATATTCATTTGCATTCTAATTAAAACTACTCTATGAACACAAAAAGAGGTGAATCGCTTCAACTGGATCAGAAGTTTATTCAGTTTATTCTGAATAAACTTCTGATCCAGTTGAAGCGATTCATTGAACCGATTCACCTCTTTTTGTGATTCCCTTACCTGGATTATTGAGCATGCATCAAGACATACTCTACTAACAGTTGCCGAGTCCAAAAATTAGATAATAATCTACTTTTAAAATGCCAAGCAAAATACTAACCACTATTGAAATTAGATCTTATTGTGCCAATGTCAAATAAAACGGTTGTCTCTACCTTAGATATGAGATTCAAGATGGTTTTACTTCTTTCAAATAGACTCTCTCAAGTCTCACCTATCCATTGCTGCTTTTCTGTTCTTGCCACCAGGATAAACCACCTTTTCAAAACACACATTCTAACTTTACTATCAATGCAAGTTAGAATTCAACATACTAGTAGGCAAGCACATTGCCAAATATTTGAAGTTTTTGTATGTCCTGATGGAGCTGTGTGAAGTCCCCTCCTGATTCAAGAGCGCAACTATCATCCCAGTCCCCAAGAAACCCTGTATCACAGGATTAAATGACTACAGGCCCATTGCCCTAATGTCTGTGGTCATGAAATCCTTCAAGAGACTGGTGTTGGCTCACTTGAAAGAAATCACGGGCCCCCTGCTCAACCCCCTCCAGTTTGCATACCGAGCAAATAGGTCAGTAGAAGATGCAATCAACATGGGATTGCAATATGTCTTCCAACACCTTGACTTATGCACCCAGGGACTTATGCAATGGTCCTGTTTGTAAACTTCAGCTCAGCATTCAACACCATCATCCCAGATATCCTTCACTCTAAACTCACCCAGCTAATTGTACCAGCCCCCACCTTCTAGTGAATTATAAACTTCCTGACAGACAGGAGGGAGGAGGTTAGGCTGGGGAAAACCATATTCAACACCGCGACAATCAGCATGGCGACCCAAAAGATGTGTACTCTACCCTTCTCCCTCTACACAAATAACTGCACCTTAGGAGACCCTTCTGTTATATCCCTGAAAGTTTGCAGATGACACACCCATAATTAGCCTTATCCGAGAAGATTGATGAGTCTGGTTGAAGTTGACAGCTGGCCCTCTGGTGCGGCCACAATAATCTGGAGCTGAACACATTAAAACTGGAGGGGAAATATATGACTTGAGGAGGAGCCCTTCCCCCAACACTACACCCTTAACCCCACTATACTGAACACCAAAGTGTCTGTAGTGAAAACCTACAGATTTCTGGGCTCCACAATCTCCAATGATCTAAGGTGGACATCCAACATAGATATAATCATTAAAAAGGCACAGCAGAGGATGTACTTTCTCCATAAGCTCAGGAAATTCAGTCTGTCCTCTGCACATCCATCACTGTCTGGTTTGTATGAGCCACCAAACAGGACAGGGACAGGACAGGTCTGCAGAGAAAATCATTTGGGCCAACCTGCCCTCTAATCAAGACTTATACATCTCCAAAGTCAGAAAACAGGCAGGCAACACCACTGCAGACTAGGGTGACTACCCATCCTGCATTTTGCGGGACAGTTCCATAAATTGAACGTTTTTCCCACATCCCGAATGAACAGAACAACATCCTGCATTTCATAATGTTCTGTCCATGCGGGATGTGGGACAACTGCTCCATTTTCGGGACTGTCCTGCAAAATGCGAATTGGGTGGTCATCCTACTGCAGACCCATCACACCCTACTCTAAACCTCTTCCAACTCCTCCCCTCTGGTAGAGGCTACAGTGCACTATACACCAAAACAACCAGATATAAAAGCAGTTTTATTCCACGGGCTGTCATTCAAATGAACACTTAACATTGTCCAACCATCTTAATTTCCAAACATACATCTTGTATATAACGTACTGTACATTGTACATATACTGGTATGCTCTGTGATGTCCTTATAACTCAGGCATGTAAGTAACCTACTAACGTTTATTTCAATATCTCTGATATTCGCATCACTGTGCTATATCCCCTCTTATTTTCACATGTATATAGTCAATCCTTGTGTATATATCTGAAGATTGTGTTGTCATTCTAAGCAAAGTACCTCTGAGAGCCATATGACCGAAGTTCAATTACATGTATGTGAAAATCTACAACACCCATAAACTTATAAACTGACACTGATATATAACTTCAGGCTTACAAGAGATACCGACAACCAGAGAGATAACCAAGCTGATGGAAACAATCTAACAATATTAAAAAGCACTACTTTGGAAGCCAAGTACAAATGGGTCTGAGAAGGTGTGTTCCATAAAATATTGCATGTACATATAAGTACATACATAATTTCTATGGTACACACCATGTAAGCATGAGGAGATCTGTAATTAAATCAGTATTATGCTCACGGCTGCCCAAGTTTAGAAAACCTGTCTTTTGGATCTTTAAATACTTATCTTATCCATATGTTTTTCTGTCCAGAGCTGTTTTTCCTGTCCTTGACCGAAGCCAATGTTGTGAATCTTTTATGTGAGGTGACATGATAACCTGACACCAGGTACGACACACGCAAACATCACAAAGGTCATTTTTACGAAAGGTAGGATTATAAAAAACACTAATGCCATCTTCCTCCTTTCATTCTTTATCATGGCCGTTTAAGCTGGCATCTTATTAGCAGTTGGTCTAGGCTTGAGAGAGGAGGTAGGGCATTGCTTAGAAATTTACACCATTTCAAGTACAGCTCTGCCTGTAATTGATTTGTGAAGCTTGATGAATGCCATCTGTGTACTGTATGTTACATTGTGCATTCAAGCTAATTCCAGCTCACGATCAGATACACATGTGCAAACAGTCGCATAAGGTTACAAGTTAGATTACTCTAGTACTGTGCCCCCTTTACTCGCAGTGGTGGTGGACATTCCACACAAGCCTGCAAACCCAGGAAAGAGCCAAGACAGAGAGAGGGGATTTTCAGACTGCCAAATGACATAGCCAGGAAGCTGTGGGCAAAACAACACAGTGAGGAGGAAATGGGGCCGAGAGTATCACTGATGGAGGTAGTCAGTCTGTTGTGGCATTCTATTCATGAAGTATTTTGTCACAAATGAAGTGAGACCTTAGAGGACTGCAATTCCATCACGTGAACTCAGACTAGAAGTCAATATGGTATTTTGTGTACAAAAGGCAAGGCAGAGATGATAGCGTCAAGTAACAACTATACTGTGAAAAAGAGTAGACAGTTAAGATTTACTCACCTGAGCATAGTCTCTCTCTACAGCTGCCTTCTTTTGACTGAATGTCCTGAGGAAAAAGCACAAAGGAAAATAGAACAGATAACACAGTTTAAAATCATCATCACAAAGGTGCTTATGACAGGTTTGCTAGAAGTTAATTGAAAAACTGTATCATGGACAAACTATCCATTTCTTAAATCTGTTTAGCTAATTTGATATACTTTTCAACAGACCAACTTTGCTCTTTGTTTTTTCCGAGAAATTTGTGGCTGTGTGAAAACGATGTACAGCACTCACCCTGTTCTCTTTTGTTCTCTACCTGTCCTAAAACAATAAAACCAATTTAGAAATACGTTTTCCTCATGAAAATATTTTTGTGTCCAGCTAAAGTCATTATCTCTCAGTCTCTTTATATAAATGTGGACGTATTTTTACATAGCGCTTTTCTAGTCTAGTTACCACTCAAAACACTTTATATCGTATGCCTCAAATTTACCAAGCATGGGAGACTAAGGCCAGGTGCCCTTTTCTTAATGCTCTGTGGTGGAATTGAACCTGGTACGCCTGAATTGGAGGCACACACTCTGCCAGTGACCCACCACAGAACACACACACGCATACACACGTGCTCGAACATACACATATACAAATAGTACAAAAAAAATCCAGTAATGCCAGTGATTTCTTTCAATCTAGGACAAAACAAGCATGTTACACTTCTTCAAGGAACCCA
>OMLC01000438.1:0-12982 GCA_900302585.1 Regalecus glesne
ACCCCAGTGAGGGAGGTCAAGTATCTCGGGGTCTTGTTCCAAGTGAGGGGAGAATGGAGCATGAGTTGGACCGGAGAATTGAAGCTGCTGGAGCGGTATTGCGCTCCCTTTACCAAACCATTGTTACCAAGAGAGAGCTGAGCCAGAAGCCAAAGCTTTCGATGTACCGGTCAATGTTTTGCCCACTCTCTCCTATGGCCATGAAAGCTGGGTCATGAATGAAAGAACAAGATCACGGATACAAGCAGCTGAGATGAGGTTTCTTAGGAGGGTGTCTAGTGTCTTCCTTAGAGATAGGGTGAGAAGCTCAGAAATACATGAGAGACTCGGAGTAGAGCCGCTGGTCCTACAAATAGAAAGGAGCCAGTTGAGGTGGTTCGGGCATCTAGTAAGGATGCCACCTGATCGCCTCCCAAAGGAGGTTTTTTAGGCAAGTCCAGCTGGAAGAAGGCCACGGGGTAGACCGAGGACCAGATGGAGGGATTATATCTCCATATTGGCCTGGGAACGCTTTGAGATCCCCCAATCAGAGCTAGTGAATGTTGCAAGGGAAAGGAAAGCTTGGAGGTCCCGGCTGAAATCTTCTACCTCCGCGACCCGACACCGGGTAAGTGGTTGACGATGGATGGATGGATGGCATTTGAAACAATTAAAATGAATTAACTAGCATACTTAAACATTGGGCCATCTACACCATGTCTGTGAAATCAACTGTTATTTCCTGGCCTGGACCAGTTGGCTCTGGGTACTTACCAGTCTCGAGCTTGTGGACTGGTCTTACTGTGCATGTCTGATAGATTGAACACATTTTTACAAAATCCCTGACTCGTATTTTTTCTTTAAACCCGACAATGTCTTAGGTCATGCAACATGTGTCCACTACTCCTGTGGTCCAGTCCATGAGCTTATTCTATCATGCTGTGAAGCCATGGGGGGGACATGATTGTTTTATTGTTTATCTGCCAAATTCCTTGATCATTTACTTGTCCCCCTTGGACTTCCACTGATCCTCTTTGTTCCTGACTCTTTTGGAGTCCTTAGGATATTTACATTTACATCGTCGCACACGTTTTTTTCAGTGGTTACCATCATCATCTTTACAGTGTAACCAACTGCTCCCTGATCTGCTGCATTATTCCCGTCAGCCTCTAGGGTATCTAGGTTGTTATGTGCCTTGACTTTCATTATGGCCACTCACTTTGGTAGTTGTATTGCTTCTGGTAGTTTCCTCATCATACTCTCATATGCCATGCTTTTCCTCCACTTGTGATGAATCATGCCTGCATTTTTTATGCTGATGTATGGGAAATTGTGCCCTGAGAGCGTTTCCATACATGGTGGCATAGATGCAGAAAGCTGCTTCATCTGGCACCATGGTGGTTCCTGCCTCATATTCTACTCCCTCGCTCTGCCATGAGCTACATGAGGTTCCCATTAAGGGTCGGACATCCTCTAGCGCTAGGGTTTTCCCCATGGTGAGTGGTACCATCTTATTTAGCCAGAATTGTGCACCGTCTGTGAGGAGTGGTAGCTGGTTTGCTTATCCGGTTATATCACCCACAGAAAAAGGCTTATATTTTCATGATGTGTTGATGTTCTTCCTCTCATCAGAGGCATTTGCAGTTCTAGTGTATTTACATCTTCTCTTAATCTTTCTACTCTTTCTTTTTCTTTCCGATTCTAGATTCTGGCTGACCTCCTCAAGCCTTCTCTTCCTATCACCACACGGTGTATATTCCCTGTCATCTTTTCTACTACCTTGTCCTCGCTCTCCTTCTCATCTGATACTACATCATCATATTCATCACCGTCTGTTTCTTCCCACCTGTCCTGGTCTCTTCTTCTCTGCTCTCTTTCCAATTCTATACTAAACCTGTTTATCCATCCTATGTCCTTTGATCCTGCCTTATGTCCCTGTCTGCCCTCACTGCTCCACTATGGGTGCCTATGTCCCCCCATGTTAGACTGTGTTTTGGGTGCACATGGATCTGTTATGCTTTGCTTCATTTTCCTCTCATGCTCCCTTTCTCTCCTCTTTACTTCTGCTTCCGCCTCTTGGATGATGGAAGCTGATTTGTCTAGCAGTTTTTCTAAATCATCTTGGTGGTAAATTCCCTGGGGCTCCGATGTGAACACACACCATGCAACATTATCCTTATCCTCATCTTCGTTGAACTCTACCAACCCCTGGAACCTCAACACAGGCGCCTATATGGTGGGGTCCTGGGGTGGTTTATATAGAGGTAGGTCTTCCCTGGTTCTGTAACTCTCGCCTTTTCCCTGATCGCGATGATCTGTATCCTTAGATTTTAATTGTGGAGCAGAGGGTTTCTGCAGCCGGGGGGTCACGACGGGATGAGACACTAAAATAGTGTTTAAAAATATTAAGTCCGTCTGTAAGTATCCTATTTCCTTTTTCGATTTTGATTTGTTAAATATTTTGGCTGCTTCATGTTCTTTTTTGACACTCTCTAACTGTTTTGAGAAGTCCACGAGTCTTTTTTTGTAACTCCTTTCGTGGGTCCTGAGTACACTCATCCTGCGGAAACCATCCCCACCCTCATTTTTCGTTGTACCATTTCTCTAATTATTTCCTAGCTTTCTCTACTTTATCCTGTGGTTGACACACCACATAAGTGTGTGTAATTACATCCCATTTCTCTCCCCAATTTACTGGAGGACCTGTCCTTCCTGATCTCTTCCTTGGGGTGGGTACATTATCTTCTGCCTTTTCATGGACAAATTCACCCTCCATTTTCTTTACAAAGATTTACTTTTTTTAAATTCTATTTTTTTTAAAATTTTTACACAAATGTATAAGTCCATACACATAGAAAATATCCTGTGAATGACTCTCGCTGTCAACTTGGACACGGCCGAAAGACATGCTTCTACAACAGCTCGTATTGAGTTGCTGCGGTCTTTCGCTCAGTGTGTAAGTTTCACACCGTGATCCTGATCTTTTAATTCACGAAATAATTTCTATCCAATCCATCCAATATGTTCCCTATTTGTGTGGAACCCTCCCAGTCCCCCTTTTGTTACACTACATAAAGTACTTAACACAATGTAGGAATTTTGCATCCGTAACGCCCTCTACAAAATATTTTACTACGTCAGGTATCAGGCCCTCTGAAAAACAAATAAACAATAACCCGCTGTTTTAGGGATTTTGCATTTGATACTCCCTCTAAAACTTTTTACATTTGTTGTAGGAATTTTGCGTCCATAATACCCACTATAAGATTTGTCACTTGTCAGGATTCAGGCAATATAGGTCCGTAACCTCCTCTGACATCTAGGATAATTTGCTGTCTTTTACTCAGGTTCACTACATTTTACTCTACAGGAAAAGGGTCAAATTGTTGTGTTTGGTAAAGTCCAAAATGCACTCTTTTATTAAAAAGGTGATGCTTACCTTTCTGTTCGGGTACCCATTTTCTTCTCCTCACAGTGTTCACCCAGTTCCTGGGTGATTTGGTCTGTTCTCCACAGATTACTTTAAACATCACATCAGGGTCACCAAATTGAAGCAGATGTTTCCCTATCCTGTCATGTGACGAGTATCTCACCTTCTAATGGGTGAGTTGCACTGTTCATTTGAATATTCAAAAATCAAATATGAATAAGTCCAAGCCCACGACAGAGTTTAGTGAATCTTTTAAGGTAGCAATAAGCAGTTACAGATTTCTGGATCAGAGTGTGTCTAGCCCTAACGGAGTCAGTCCACAGTGTGATGACCTACCTGGCACTGATCCAGTGTTTTTATACAGCTGTAGATAAAAAGTAAATCTTCTGTGTCGTCTTCTGGTTGGTTCCCCGCGATTCCCCCCCATCCCCTCCTCCTTGTGTGATTCTGACTCAATCCTGTGGTGGGTGGGAGTGAGATCTCGGTCATGACGCTGACGGCAGTCGGACCTGGGTCGTGACGGCGGTAAGATCTGAGTCATGATGGCGGTGGTCACACCTGGGTCGTGACGCCGGCGGACCCACCTGAGTTGTGACACTGACTAAGGTCAGACCCGGGTCATAACATTGACGGTTACTAGACTTTTGGTGACACATTATAACTGTATGGTATCATTGCTTCATTTTGTTTATTTCCACCCGCCCTGTCAGCATATCCTGTTTAGTAGCCTCACTCTGCAAGTGAGGCAACAGTTTAAAAAATACTTCAACATGAGGTCACCCATACCACTAAAAATAAGTGTGATCTGTATTAATCAAACACCATGTTGACTCCACAAATAAGACAAATAGCTCGGTATTTTACATATGTAAACAGATATTTTGCCTACTACCTGTCCAAGCTCCTGTTTTTTTGCCTTTCTTTTCACCATTTTTGGGAAGGAGTAGTATGGTGACGGTTTCTGGGTCCTATCCTGATTGACTCACCAAAACAACAGCAGAGCATTATTGGATTTGTAATATTAGTAGTGAATGTGCTGTATAATACCGGCAGGCCAGCTCTAGTAGTCATTTGGTATTACTTCGTGGGCTAAATATAATTACACTGCGGGGCAAATTTCCCCCGCGGGCCGGAGTTTGACACCCATGATGTAGACTGAAGACACAGTTTTAGATGCAAACACAATTGGTCAGAGTTAACATCAAAAAAGACCATTGTTCATCACCCTCCATGTTAACGTCCCTCACATTATTTCCAAAGTCCATTTTAGTACCTCTTAAATATCTCAACACAACTGATATTACAGGTGGTTTCTCCAAATTCAATAAAAAAGACTGCTTTTAAAGATTACTGTTTTCTCAAAATTATTCAACCCCCTAATGACAAACATCTTTAGTACTTGGTGGAGCACCCTTTAGCTATCGCGATCTGCGGCAAATGTTATGCATAGCCAGACACCGACTTCTGGTAGCGTTCCTGAGGAATCTTAAACCATTCCTCATGGGCAATGGCCTCCAGTTCACTAATAATCTTGGCTTTGCGTACTGCAACCGCCTTTTTCAAATCCCACCAAAGATATTCAATGGAGTTCAAATCAGGTGACTGTGATGGCCACTGGAGTATGTTCCGGGATTTCTTCTGAAACCAAGCCTTAGTGGACTTTGAGGTATGCTTGGGATCATTGTCCTGTTGGAAGATCCAATGACGCCAAACTTTCAGTTTCCTCATAGACAGGAGGACATTTTCTCCCGGGATTTCCTGATACTTGATTTAGTCCATCTTGCCCTCCACACGCAGGTTTCCAGTGCCAGAGGAAGCGAAGCAGCCCCAGTATATCACTGAGCCACTGCTATGCTTCACTGTAGGCAGGGTGTTCTTTTCACCATATGCTTCATTCTTCTTCCTTCAGATGTACCGTTGATCCATAGTCCTAAAAATTTCAAATTTGGTTTCATTGCTCAACTGAAAAGATTCCCAAAACCTCTTTGGCTTATTTATATAGCGATGAAACACAATTGGAACTTTTTGGGTGCTGGCTGGGTCATGATGCGGGCTCAGAGAGACTCATAGTAGAGATGCTGCTCCTTCAAGTTAAACAGATCCACTTGAGGTGGTTCGGGAATCTAGTAGGGATACCACGTGGTCACCTCCCTAATGAGGTGTACCAGGCATGTCCTGCAAGGAGGAAGCCCAGGTGGTAGACCAAGGAACAGATGGAAGGATTATATCTCCAACCTGGCCAGGGAACACCTCTAGATCCCCAAGTCAGAACTGGTTGATGTTGACTCCTGGACTCCTACATCCACGCCCCAAGTCTAGATGAGTCAGTGATGATGGATGGATGTATTTAACTTGTCAAACAATGATATGCAGTCTTGAATTAATTAATAGATCCCTTATCAGTCCCACAAAGGAAAATTTTGAATTCTCTGCACTTTAATCCATCCTATTGTATAAGAGAAATGAGCTGCCACCATATGGTGCTCGAGGAGCAGTTAGAGGCTCAGTGTTATGCTCAAGGGCATCTCGGCGTAGTTTTTGCAGGACCAGGGATTGAAGCTTCAACCTTCTGATTGCCAGATGACCACTCTACCCACAGACCTATGCAGCCCCTAGATGACTGAACGGCTCCACAATTTATGATAGCTGTATATTTAATAAGATGGAAATAAAGTAAAATGAAGGGGCGGCATGGCTCAGTGGGTAGAGTGGTCGCCTGGCGATCGGAAGGTTGCGGGTTCGATCCCCAGTCCTGCAGAGAAGCGTGTCGAGGTGTCCTTGAGCCTGACACTGTTCCCTTAACTGCTCTGCCCTGTGATAGACTGATGACCTATACAGGGTGTACCCCGCCTCTCGCCCAATGAGAACGGAGATAGGCTCCAGTTCCCCCGCGACCCGATTTCGGATAAGCGGTTGACAATGGATGGATGAATGGATAAAGTGAAATGAGTGTGTATGAATAAAAGTTAACTTAAAACAATTTAGAAAGGAAATAACAGCTCAACAATGTGTACTTTTGTGATAATGGGCTATACAAATAAAATTACTTGACTGAATGCCTTTCCAAGCTTTTTCAAAACATAGAAACGGAAGTTCTCAATATATGGTTTTATTTGTGAATTTACAGTGCTTAGCAGTACATCTAAAAGCAGGTCCATTAGATAACCATTAACATAGAATTTTCACAGGTCAGAAAAAAACCTTGCATTATTCCGGCATGCCAAAGTAAAACTCATTTCTTTTAAAATAGGGAAATACAGGTTGATGGAGAGGCATTAGGCACACGTTACAATGTTTGTACAAAGTTTGCACAAGGTACAAACAGTCAGCCAGAGAATAATAGAAAAAATGATTAAATCAAGATTCCCTTGTGAATTTATCAGATTATTAAGTGATTAATGAAAAAAAAACTGCTGCTCTTTCGAAAGGAGAAGAGGGAGAAAAAGAAAATTCTGCAAAGGATAAGGGCGATAAAAAAGAGTACTTCCCAGATGGAAACATGAAAAAACAGTTTGAGCAAGAAAAATAGTGTTTAATGCCAGTTTCTACTTTCCTATGACACACACACACATACACTCCCATTTCCAAACTCATACCATCGTCCTAATTTATGTTTTGTATGATATGGACCGAGGCCCTTTTCCATCAATTCAAACGCTGAGCTTCAGCTTCCATTCCGTACAAGATGAGCCTTAGCAACCCCTCCATCTGTCGAGAAATCAAAATCCTTTATTTTATGTTGATGGCTCGTTGGTCTACGGATTCTCACCTGGGTTCAAATCCAGGATGAGCTCTCATTTTGGGCGGCATAGCTCAGTGGGTGGAGCAGTCGTCCAGTAATCAGAAAGTTACAAAGTCAATCCCCGGTCCTGCAGAAAGAATTTCAAAGTGCCCTTGAGCAAGACACCAAACCCAAAACTGCTCCCTGAGCACGATATGGTGGCAGCCCACCTCTGGTTTTCTTTACAACTAAGATAGATTATATATTATTAAATACACTTTTTTCTTTTTGCCTCCAAATGCTTCAATTGAGATTCACGTGAAGGTTGTAGCATGATTGATTTTAAGAGAAATATCATATCGGTGCCACAGTAACTCAGGGGTTGAACATGCACTTTTGGAATTAATGAATCAGAGGCTGTGGATTCAAACCGTCACAGGCTACTAGGATGGACAACCAGCCTTATTCCCCCACACTTGCCCTGGGATAGGCTGGTGACAGACACACACACAGAGAGAGAGAGAGAGAGAGAGAGAGAGAGACTACTGGACAGCCTTTTATTGTGATTTAAAACTGAGAAGGTACACCATTGTTATATGGATTTGAGCAACACACAAAACAATATAACCACCCTTTGCTTTGAGCTTTAAGTTTCTGGTTTCAGATGGTGCTGCTAGTGCCATTCTGTTTAGTTGAGAATTTGCCCTAGTTGTTTTGTTTATTACACCAAATAATAACATCTACCTTTTTGCCTGTTTGAAGCAGAAACAATGTCCTGCATTCAACTTCAAATTCAAAACTCACAATTGCACCTATAACCCACCTCCTCCTACATTGCTACAACAATGTTTTTTTTAAAAGTGCAATGAAAAAAAACCTTGAAATTCTAGCCAGCATATCTAGAGTTCATATATCTTATCTTAGTAAAAAAAAATATAATAACAGGAATATCATTTGTTAAATCAGGCATCACTATAGATCACATTCAGTATCCATGCAAAGAAAAAAACATGGATCAGAATTTTTAGTTAATGTAAAATAATATTAATGGATGCAAAAAGTTGGTTGGTAACATTTGGACTATTAAAGAAATACACGAGATAATTTCTACTATGTAAAAGCAGTCACAATTGTAGTAGTGTACTTCACCTAAATATAATTGATTTTTTTTCTTTCCTAATTTTTAGTTCACCAAAAAATATAATAATGAAATGAAGAGCAGAAGATTAACATCTTCTGCTCAGAATATGGAGACTATTTTATATCCCCTTTTTTCCCACCTGAATTGCCCGAGTTGCCTTCTGCTGGGTCAGTCGCTTTACTACCCCTCTAGAAAATTGACAGGAAGGAGGAAGCCGTAGCATGCGAGTCCTCCAAGTCACTAGACGACTAGCCCTTGCTATGTCACGGTCTCTCAGGGAAAACACAGTCGGTGGAGAACAAAGCAGAGTACTTTCCTTTCACTTAAGTGCGAGCGGCCGGATGACCCAGAAGAGGAAACACGCTAACCCAGAATGCTTTATCCAACCTAAACCCTAAACCTCTGTGAGGCTTAGCCAATAAACCCCCAATATGTTTAGACCTCTCCAATCTGCGTTTAGATTCAAACACACAACTGCATGACACAGAGATGCAATGAACATAGGTGCTTTAACCCCCTACGCCACAAGACACATGTGGAGACTATTTAGTTCTAGATGGCCAATACGTCGATCGCGATCTACCAGTTGATTGCAAAGGTAGTGCGTGTAGATAGCATGGCATTAAAAAAAATAGACAGCTAATTGATCGCCATTCACTATCCACATTAGTTTTGCGTTCAACTGTTGTTGTTTTTTGCGATTGACCTGTTGAGCACCCGTAGAACATTTTGACTTTGTGATTTTATAAGTAGCTTGCATGGTAAAAAAAGATAAAAAGTGAGCACCCCTGTTCTAGACTATTGCTCTGAACAGCTCAATTACGGCTTTGTTTCTCTTTCACCCAAACAGAAGACTTTTTTAAAAGCAGACAGACAAATCAAACAATCTTACCCCAACTGCAATTAGATGGGAGATCCTCATCATTGCTCTGATAGTCCTCTAGATGAGAATAAAGATATGCTCAAAGCCACAGAACACATCACCTCACAATTTCTGTAGTTTCCGTGTCTTCACCCAACTCTACCTCTATCAAATTATGTCTGTACTTTTCCAGATGGTCATTTTTTTCTGAATAATAAAACCAATTAATTTATTTTTGGATTGTTTGGTCTAATGTTTTTTACACAAGCAGATCATTTGCTTTAAAAATAATCAAATTAAAAACAAAAGACAAATGACAGTGAAATTAGACACAGAACAAAAAACGTAGACATCCAACAAGGAAAAAAAGTGGTATCTGTCATCCAGTTTCCTTTTCTTCCATTGATCACCCCCCCCTCAAAACCAAATCCATACTCCCTACAACTTCCTCTTCTCTCAGGCCTCATTCTTCTACTTTTTTTTATCCTTCTTGAGGAAGGATGGGGTCCGGAACTTCTTCTTTTTCTTGGTGTTTGGGGATTTAGAGGGCGAGCTTTCATGGGAGAGTGTCTCCTTGACCTTCTCACTAGAGTGTAATGTGATCTCCACACTCTCCATGCTGGTGGTCAACTGGTTGATGCACTTTGACAGTTCCCCATCCACATTGCCATGGACTTCCTTGCCATTCATCAGGCCTGTGTGGTTCTCTGCAGAAAGGAGGGGGTGTAGTTGGGGGGTTAAAAAGTAAGTTATGAGGACAGGAGTCAGAAAAAGAGACAGTGGGGGAATTAATCATTACATATGAAAAGATATTGCCACCAAAGTGGTTAAAACAACCAAGTAGACTAGTGAGAAAATACAGTGAGGCAAAAACAAAGAGATGACAAGTTTTGGAGGAGTTAGAGGAGTGATAGAGCCTAATAACGAAGAACACTTGGATAAATACATCTGCTTCTTGCATGTATTATGTCATGTCCTTTACATGCTCAGTGTCTAGTGGAGGATAGGGCACAAGTGGGCAAGAATACAAAATTGATAGTGTATACATACTAAGTCAATAATGTTAGTTTTTTAGAATTAAAAGTAGATATTTTATCTCATGTCCACAGCAACTGTCCAATTCGTTTCTGTTATTTAAGGTTGATATTTTCGGTTTGCAAATAATGAAAAAAGCGAACTGTGCTTTGCAGCATTTGATTTGGTCTTGGCCGAGAGATCTGGGTGGAAGTCGATCTCCCAGAAGTCTGAGTAATGATCGACTATCAGGAGAACACAAAAAAGAGGTGAATCAGTTCAACTGGATCAGAAGTTTATTTGGAAACGTTTCGTCACTCACCAGGTGACTTCTTCAGTCTGAGCTGAAAACAAACATGCCCCTCCGTATAAACAATACATTGATACCGCACAACAATAGGCTGGTTTCATATGCAAGTTGGCAATTTAAAAGTCCACAAAGGGCTACCTGTAGGTTAAATGCATCCGCATTCTCTGATCAGTCCAGGGAAATATTACCTGTATTGCATTCGTATTTATCACAACTAACTAATCAGTGTCCACTAATGTACCACGTGCTTCAGATTTCAGTTTCCGCACAAAAGCCTCCGCATCTAATGTCGTGTTGAAAGTGTGTCATCATCACCAGAAGAGTAGCAGGATGGATTATTCCATAGAGTAGGTCGTCCAAGAAGAGGCAGGATAGTTCTTTCTTCAACAAATCAAATACTTTTGGACAGACAAGACAGTGGTATGACACATCCAACACACAGACACACAGAGAGAGAAAGAGAGAGGATAGAAAAATAGACAACAAAAAGAGAAACAGATAAACAAATCATAGTGTAGCCGTTTCAAAAACGGGGTAGGAAGAAGTATACACATTTTCATTCCTACCCTTTTTAACTATTAACTATTACTTCACATAAGCCATTGTGTCATCTGGATTCTGAAATTGTCTCTCAGACCCATTATGTAGAATGCAAAACCAGGCTGGATAAGTAATGTCCCCTTCTCTACGAAGCAGCTTCTTGACATCGTTAAATGCAGATCTGGCCTATGCAACACTTGAGGGGTAGTCCAGAACATGGAGATGGTGGCCCCATTGAACTGGAGCGGGCCATGTTCCCAGGTCTGGTGAAGGATATCGATGCAGTCTTGATAATAAGGCATTTCTTCCACAATAACAAAAGGCTTGCCGCCTACCTTCTTCGACTGAAGACCTCTGTGAAATCTGTCAATCAGCACGTCTTTATCTATCCATAATGCCTCTCTTGGCAATTTAGAAACGCTTGAAAGCTTGAGTCAGGGTCCTTTGCAATGTTCCGTATGCAAATAATCAATCTCCTCATCCTCCCCTCCTTATCGAGGCATTTTCCCCGTACGCTGGTTACCTCTGTTTCTTTACATTACATTACAGGCATTTGGCAGACATTCTTATCCAGAGCGGCGTACAAAAAGTGCATAGGGTCAAGGTACAAAAGATACAGGAGCAACACTAAAGCCAGATAACAATCCTAGTGCCATCATAAGACTCCAACACAATATCAACTAAGGCACTCCAACCAGAAATAAACAAATAAGATTGCATGTGCCTAAACCAAGCACACCAAGAAGAAGAAAAGGAATAAGGCTAAAACTAATATATTAATACTGGATGGGTAGGAGGAAAGGTATAAGTGGAAAAGATGGGTCTTTAATCTACACTTGAAGATGGTCACGGTTTCTGCTGTTCAGACTGCCGTGGGAAGGTCGTTCCATCAGCGAGGAGCCAGGACAGACAGTAGTCGTGACCGGGTGGTGCAGATATCGAGAAGGGGAGGTGCCAAGCAACCAGAGGTAGCAGGATGGAGAGGTCTGTCTGGTGGTTAGGGTCTGATGAGCCTCTGCTGGTATCCAGGTGCTGACCCCTTGACTGCGTGGTAAGCAAGCACCAAAGTTTTGAATTTTATGCGAATCATAACAGGGAGCCAGTCGAGGGCAGTGAGTAGGGGGTCGACACGGGAATGTCTGGGGAGGTTGTAGACCAGACAAGCTGCAGCATTCTGGATGAGTTGCAGAGGTTCGATGGCAGATGCTGGTAAACCAGCCAACAGAGAGTTGCAGTAGTCCAGGCAGGACAGGACCAAAACTTGGACCAGGGGCTGGGTTGAGTAGGTGGTGAGGAAGGTCACTTGTTTCCCATATTTAACACAGAGCAGTGCTCTAAAAGTGATGCTGCCTAAGAGCAGGAGCTGGGTGTATATTTTAAGGAAGATATCTTGGAGAAAGCCATTAACAGAATACATAATTCTTTATCATTTGTCCATTTGTCCATTTGGGATGATTCAGTTTAAACTTGTTCAAAAATTGCATCTGTCAAGTTAAAGGCTATCTAAAATATGCCCTGACACTGAGGATACCTGTGTTAAGTATAGAGGTACACCCTGCCACTTGACTCATATGTTTGTGTCATGCCCCAATCTTTACTGGAACCACATCTTTAAAATCCTCTCGGAAATTTTAGGAATAACTCATAGGAAGAACCATAGTCTCTTGGAGCCATATTTGGTGTTTCACTCACCCCACATGGCCTCAGCAAGACCTATGCAAATATTGTTGCATTCACCACCCCACAGGCTAGGCGTAGATTTTTTTTTAGCTGAAAATCACTGCAGACCCCTCTTGTATCTGTCCGATTAAAACACTTCATCCATCCATCCATCCATCCATCCATCCATTGTCAACCGCTTATCCGAAATCGGGTCGCGGGGGAACTGGAGCCCATCTTGGTTCTCATTGAAAACAAACTGAAAACAAACAAGCTGAAAACAAACTGAGCTTCTTCAGCTCAGACTGAAGAAGTCACCTGGTGAG